>JACVTC010000051.1:325000-332500 GCA_016946835.1 Neocallimastix lanati (nom. inval.) | reverse complement strand
TATAGATTTTTCCAACTGATCCTTTAAATGATCAAAATTTTGAAAACTTTTAAAAGTTGGCGTTTGAGAATTGTATGAAGAAGCATGGGAATTAGTTAAACTAGTATTTTGCGGTATTACACGAGATTTTTCTAAATTTGAATCAGAATCATTGATTTCTGAATTAGAATTTATTTTGGTATCATTATTATTATTATTTTGATTATTATTGATTGAAAGTTCATCAATTTCTTGATTAGTATTAGAATTCTCTTCTATTTTTTTAACGATAGGAGATATAATAGATTTGAAGAGTTGTATCGCTGAATGTGAAGTATTTGCGGTTTTAGGGGTTGCGGTAGAATTTGTTGGTGTATTTGAGGTTGGTGTAAGGGTATCATCAAAACTTCTGAAAAGGAATGGGGATTCTAATGTAACATCAGTGGATGGCGTATTTTCCGAGTTAGCATTTTGATTAGGATTAATACTAGCAGTAGCATTAAATGTTGTATTTGCAGAAGATATTACTGAAGAACTAACCTCATTTCTAAATTTAGTATCTATAAAAACATTTTGTCCACTAATCCTTTTCATTCTTGCCTTCAAAGACAAATCATTATTACTATTACCATCACTATTATTATTATTATTATTGGAATTAGAATTGGAATTGGAATTGGAATTATGAATGATATTAGAATGAAGACTTGATGACATATAAATTGATGATTTATTATTAGTATCATTATTTACTTTACTATTATTACTAATAGAATTTAAATAATTTTTATTTTTAATTGTAGCTGTTGATAATAAATTTGACATTGAAGATATATCAGAACTATTCATATTATTTAAGCTAGAGGAAGAAAGTCTTGGACTTATCGATGAGGTATTTAATGTAATATGATTATTATTATTATCAAAACTTCTATTATTTCTAAGACCACCTTGGAAAGGCTTTACTCTTGAAAAATCTAAATGAATTTCATTTAAACTTTCATATTTAACTTCTGATAGAGGTTGATATTGTATTGAAGTTGAATAATTCTTTTGAGAAAGTAATGGCTTTGAATTATCAATACTGCCATAACTTGAATTTTGAAGTTCGACTTCCATATTTTAAATTTTTAATATTACTTTAAGGTACTTTTAAATTTTTATAAACTTGTATAAACAATATACTGATTTATTATAAGTTGAATTATTCTTTTTTTTTTTTTTTTTTTTTTTTTTTGAAATGCGAAAAAAGAATTTTTCTTTATTTAACAATGATGTTAAAAAATAACTAATAATAATTAAATGAAACAAAAAAAAAAAAAAAAAAAAAAAGTAAAATAGGAGATTATATATAATTAGAATTATCAGATTTTTGAAAATATAAAGTTAAAAGTATCTTTTGCTTATAATTATAATTATATTGAATAAATCAACAAAAAAAAAAAATTTTTTTTATTATTTACTAATTATTTCTATATATTTCTTTTAAGTTAATATTATTAATATTTGAACTTTAAAAATATATTCAAATAGTAATAATAATAATTAAATTTTTCTAAAAAAAAGAGGAGTTACGAGATTGATATAAAAATTATTTTAATATGGTATAAACAATTTAAATTTTCATAATATATTAAAATATTTGAAAGAAAAGACAAATAAAATAATAATAATCTATTATTATTTTCATTATAAATTAATATATTATCTTTATTTTATCATATTTTTAATTTCGACATAATATTATTTCAAGATATATATAAAAATTTTTATTAAATAAAAAATTGAATAATTTATTAGTAATATTATTATATATCTTTATTATATATACATATAAAAATTTATATTTAATTATTTTTATACAATAAAAAAAAATAAAAATAAATAATGTAAATAATTTTCATTATCTTTGATGATTACCTATTGTTCGTTTATTTATTTTATTTTATTTTATTTTAATATATAATATTTATAATAAATTAAAATATAAATATAATATTATATTAAAATCAAATAAATTAATAATTAAACGCTTTGAATTATCATAATATTATTATTAATACAATATTATTTTAATAATATTAAGTTCTCTCTTTACTATAAATTTTTTTTTTTTTTCTTTATTAAATTTAAATTGAATAAAAAAAAAAATATCCTAATAAATATTCTATATTTTCTCTTTTGTTTTTAAAATTGAAAAGTAAAGAAAATCATAACACGAGAAATGCAAGCCTTTTTATTTAAATTGAATTAGCTTTGAAAAGATATAATTCATTATATAAAATATATCTATTATATTATATTTTATTATATGTTTTTATATATTATTCTGTAAATTGATATATATATTTATAATTATATTGAATAATACCAATTTTATTTGATATATATATTTTTTTTAATAATAAAATTTTTATTTAATTAATTTAGAACTTTTTGAAAAAAAGAAAAAATTAATATAGTTAATAAATGAATAATATACTATATTTTATTATATAATATAAAATAATATATATTCATATATATATAATTTTATTCATATAATAATCAAATTGAATATAATTTATATTAGAAATTTTTTATTTTTTTTTTAAAACAAACATTTAATCATACCAAAAATTAATATATTTTGACTCTTATATAAAACTAATTTAATATATATTTTCAATATACTTCAATATATTAATTTAAAATAATATATATAAAATCACACAATAATATTTATTATAAAAATAAAAATAAATAAGTTTTCATAATATAGAATATATAGAATAATTATAAATAGTCAATAGATTTCATATTAAAATTTATTTAATATTTAACATTTAAATATTTAATATTTTTATTATTTATTATTTATTATTTATTATTTATTATTAATTATTTATTTTATTATTATTTATTATTTATTATTTATTATTTATTATTTATTATTTATTATTTATTATTTATTATTTATTATTTATTTTATTATTATTTATTTTATTATTATTTATTATTTATTTTATTATTATTTATTATTTATTATTTATTATTTATTATTTATTATTTATTATTTATTATTTATTATTTATTATTTATTATTTATTATTTATTATTTATTATTTATTATTTAATATTCATTTGTTTATTATTCAATTACTTATTATTTATTATTTATTATTTATTATTTATTATTTATTTATTTATTATTTTTTTATTTATTATTTATTATTTATTAGTTATTATTTATTATTAATTATTTATTTTATTATTATTTATTATTTATTATTTATTATTTATTATTTATTATTTATTATTTATTATTTATTATTTATTATTTATTATTTATTTATTATTTTATTATTTAATATTAATATATTTTGTGCAACATTTTATATACTATCTAAACTTTAACCACTATTTGTTATTTAATTATAATCTACTTAACATATAGTTTCTTTCTTTTTCCTAAATGTGAATCTATCGACGTATTTAACATACATTATCCTTGCATTTATTGAGTGATTATTGAATGGTAAATGTATGTATATAAAATTGCCTTTAACTATGAAAGCTTTAATTGTTTATTTTTTTAGTATCCATTCTAATTTATTAATTAAATATGATCATATATAAATTTTACTTCTATCTAAATAAATAGAAAAAAAAAGTTTTTTTTAATTTTATTTTAATTTAGCGTGTTTCAAAATTTTTCTTTTATAGAGAGTAGTGGCTTGTACTACCAAAAACATGAAGTGAGGATGCATATAAATAAAAATACTTTATTTTTATTTTTTTTTTTTAATTTTTTTTAATTTTTATTGCTTAGAGAAAAAGGAAAAAGCGGCATAATTTAATGAGCATTAAAAAATATATTAACAAAAACTTTATAAAAAATTAATTCCTATTTCTTTAGAGGGAAAGTTATTTATCATACCAATATATGATATTTTTGATATTTTTGATTTTGATTTATTTTTTTATAAAAAAAAAATAGTTTGTATTTATTCTATATTATTAGTATTAGTAATATTTTATAGTTTCGAAAAGAAGTATGGACAGGTTTTTCAATTATATTTTCGTTCTTTCATTCTAATTAAATATAAAAAATAAATTAAATCACAATAAATTAAACATCAACAGTATAGGACTAGTTTATCTTTATGTATATATATATATATATATAGCAATTATAGTACAAGAAAACATACAAATTTGAATTAGATTATAAAACTCTTAATAAATAAATAATAATAATTATTAAATATAAAATAAATAAATAATAAATAATAAATAATAAATAATAATAAATAAATAAATAAATAATAAATAAATAAATAAAAAAATAATAAATAATAAATAATAAAAAGAGTATTTATTAATAAATAATAAAAAAAGTATTTATAAATAAATAATAAATAAATAATAAATAATATATGAATAAATAATAAATAATAAAAAGAGTATTTATTAATAAATATTAAATATTAAATAATAAATATTACATAATTAACATGATTTAAGAAAATGATGTGATAACTTTAAAATTTTTAATTTGTGTAATCCATATATTATTAGAGTTTGTATAACTAAAAAATAATTTGATCTAATAAATTTCTACCAACCGTTCATGAACACTCTTAACTATTAAAAATAATTATTATAATTTTTAGATGATTCGTTAATTAGTCAATATTTAATATTTTCAATCATCAAATTCATATGAGTTAAAAATAATATCATAGATTAATGAAGAAGAAGAGGACTATTTGTTATTATTATTATTATTATTATTATTATTATTATTATTATTATTATTATTATTATTATTATTATTATTATTATTATTATTATTATTATTATTATTATTATTATTATTATTATTATTATTATTATTATTATTATTATTATTATTATTATTATTATTATTATTATTATTATTATTATTATTATTATTATTATTATTATTATTATTATTATTATTATTATTATTATTATTATTATTATTATTATTATTATTATTATTATTATTATTATTATTATTATTATTATTATTATTATTATTATTATTATTATTATTATTTATTATTATTATTATTATTATTATTATTATTATTATTTATTATTTATTATTTATTATTATTTATTATTATTATTATTATTTATTATTATTATTATTATTTATTATTCTCTTTAACGATATATATTATTCTCTTTAACGATCATAATTTAAAAACAATAATAATAAATTAAATATAAATAAAATTTTATAGCTCATCATAATCATTATTAACTGATTCTATTCATTACTTCTTAATATAGTATGCATGAAAATGGGATTATATATTTATAAAAAATATAAAAAGTAATATAAAATAAGTAAAATAGTAACTTTTTTTTTTTTTTTCTTGTTCTTCTTCTTTTATTAAATATTTATTATTATTAATTATTATTATTATTATGTTATTTAATTCAAATTCTACTTTATTTTATTGGAAAATGGAAAATTATTTATATAAAAAAAAAAGGATTTTTCTATTAATAATAAAAAATAATCCCCAATTTCAAAGGGAAAAAATATATATATATTATATTCTCTATAATATTTATTATTTATTTAATTAATTATATATATATATATTTTTAATAGTTTATTTATTTATTTATTTATTTATGATTTATTATTTATTTATTATTTATTATTTATTATTCAATTATTTATTATTTAATTATTTAATTATTTATTATTTAATTATTTATTATTTATTTATTCATTATTTATTATTTAATTATTTATTATTTAATTATTCATTATTATTTAATTATTTATTATTATTTATTGCTCTATTATTTCATTAAATAAGAATAGCTCTTAATAATTATTATTATTTATCATTTATTAATGAATAATATATTGCCATCATAATAAAAATAACTATTTCTTTAACATTTAATATGATGAAGTAAAAATAAAAAAAAAATAAAAATTAAAAAAAATAAAAATTAAAAGAGAATTAATTTATCATTTGTTTTCTTTATCATAATTTTTTTTTTTCCCTTTTCTCTTTTAATCACATTACTTTTTATTCTAAATTATTTTATTTTATATTTTATTTTATTTTATATTTTTTTATTATATTTTATATTTTTTATTTTTTATTTTTTAAAAAAAAAAAAGCCATTTCATCTAATTTTAATATTGTAGAATTTATTTAATCTATTTATATTAATTAATACATGATTCACTGAAGTTTGATTTGTTGAAATGTTTGTTGGTAAATAATTAAATAATTGAATAATTGAATAATTGAATAATTAAATAAAACAATTAAATAATTAAATAATTAAATAATTAAATATTAATAATTATGAATAATTAATAATAATCTTAATATTAATAATAAATAATAAATAATAAATAATAAATAATAAATAATAAATAATAAATAGTAAAAAGAAAATCATTAAAGAAATGAATAATATAAAAATATTGAATAGTTTCATGATTTTAATTGCTTTTTTTTTTTTTAAAAAAAAAAAATTTGGATGAATTCATTAATTAATATCAAGTAATTAATAAAAAAAAAAAAAATATATAAAATATATACCATAAAATATATATATTATATAAATTAAAAAAAAATTTTTTATCCTGTCTTTTCAGGAGTCATATGAAATTTTTTTATTTTGATATTTAATTCATTTAGTTTTTGATTTTTTTTTTTTTTTTTTTAATATTTTATTTTTATTTTATTCAATCTTTAACTTTTCAATTATATTTCTATTATTTAATTTGTTTAATGTTATTTTTATTAATAATAAACACCTTGTTATATGGAACTATTGATTCTACTTTATTTCATTCCAATTTTATTAATATGTTATGCATACATTATAATTCACTATTTATTTTACCAAACTAATTACTTCACTTTATTTTATTCTATTTTTATTAATATTTTTTTTTTATTAATTTCTATTTTTATTAATATTTTTTTTTTACATTCATTATAATACACGATTTATTTTATTTTATTTTTATTAATATTTACCTGTTTTATTACATTTCACTATTTATTTTATTTTTATTAATATTTACATCATTTATTAATACTTTTTAAATTTTATTATACTTTATTAAAATTTTTTTCTACTATGATTCAATTCTTTTTGAAAGATTTTCAATATTTGCTTTGATTAAAAAAATTTTAAAATAAAATAAAATAAAATGAAATAAAATGAAATAAAATGAAATGAAATGAAATAAAATGAAATGAAATGAAAATATCTATGTATAATACTTTTTTTTTTCTTTTTTTTTTTTTTTTTTTTTGATTCATATGGAATAAATACTTAAAATATATATATATATATATTTTATAATTCTTATGGAATAAGCAATTAAAAATGATTCTATTTTTTTATTAAACATGTTGGTTAACTTTAATTCTGTCCATCCAATGTTTACTTATATGATTAATATTTAATCCTATATTAATTAATAATTTAATTAATTAGAAATCTTTTGGAATAAAGCCA
>JACVTC010000051.1:310000-320000 GCA_016946835.1 Neocallimastix lanati (nom. inval.) | reverse complement strand
AAAATGTCAATTCCTTACCAATAGCATCTATCTTATTACAAAATCGTTGAACAAAATATCTTTCTATTTTATTTCCTATTCCACCAACTTCACTTGGTGCAGCTACACGAGATCCAAGATGTGGGGTATTAATGGTTAAATAGGAACATGGTATAATATCGGTAATAAAGGTATATTTACTTTTAATATATTCATAGTAATTTTCATACTCTTGATTATCTCGGATATATGGTGAATAGAGCTTATGAATTATTCCTCTTGTTACATTGCCTCCGAGTGAATGACATGTAAAAGATAAATATATAAAACATTCTATATCTTTATAATTATTATATTTTCTTCTTCGGGATATTAAACCATTCAATAAAATATCTTCGAAATAATAAATATATTCATCGAATGCTTTTTCAATCATTAAATTTAACGAATAAATAGCATCTCTTCCTGCATTGGTTTGAGCACTATAACACGAATGAATATTTTTAATACCATCTTTCTCTTCTTTAAACAATCTTTTAAATAAATCGTTAACATTTACGATAACATTATTAAACCTTGCTGCAGAAGCAAAGAGTCCATGAACAAAATAAAAAGAAACAACATTTAATCTTTTCATTATTTTCTATTTCTTCTTTCAATATAATCAATTTTTTTTAATATAAATAAAATTACTTTTTTCTTTTTTTTTTTCTTTCCTTTATTTTTTTTTTTTTTTTTTTTTTTTAATTATTTATAAAATATTTATTGATATTATTTATAAAATATTTATTGATATTATTTATTAATTTTACTTTTTTATTTATTTATTTATTTATATTTAAAAAGGGTATATATTTTATTTTCTCAATTTTATATTATTATTTTGTTTATAGATTTCCAGTCCTTTTATAATTTCTTATTTTACTTTGATTTATAAAAAGTAATCTCCTTTCAATTGAATTATATAATTTATTTATTTATATTTTAAATGGGTATATAATTTATTTTTTCACTTCTATATAATTATTTTATGTTTAGATTTTATGTATAGATTTTCAGTCCTTTTATAATTTTTAATTTTACTTTAATTTATAAACGAAAGTAATCTTTTTATAGCTCAATTATTTAACTAAGTATGTTTATCTTCTATTTTTAATTAATATATAATTACTAAATCCATGAAATAATATAAACAAATATAATTTTATATTTATTAATATTCTGTTTATTTAAAATTTTAATTTTTTATTTTTATTTTTTTCTTCTTTTTTTTATTTTATTTTATTTTATTTTTTGCCTTTTTTTTTTTTGTTTTGTTTTGTTTTGCTTTTTTTTTTTTTTCTTTTTTTTTTTGTACTTTTTTTTTCCTTTTATATATATTAATATCTATATATAATTTTTATAATTTTTATAATTTTATATATATATTCCAATCATTACTTCCTTCAATAAAAACTATAATTTGTTTAATTCAAAATATAAAAATATAATATTTATTTTATTTTATTATTTTATTAATTTGAAATTATTAAACGTAAAATAGGCGGATTTATTATTAATGCGGATTTATTGTCCGTGAATTTTTTTTACTCATATATGATTAAATATGATTTTTTTTTTTTTTTTTTATGATATTTAAAAAATGACATGATTTTTTATATTTAGAAATTAGGAAAAATTTTTATTATGACTTATATAAATAAAATATTATGATAACTATTCATTTATTTATTTATTTATTATTTATTTATTTATTATTTATTTATTTATTTATTATTTATTTATTAATAATAATTAATATAATATTTAATATTTACTATTTACTATTTTTAATTTTTATTTACTATATTTATTATCTATTATTAATTATTTATAATTAATTATTATTAATTTTTTATTATTAATTTTTTATTATTTATTATTTATTATTATTATTTATTATTTATTATTTATTATTTATTATTTATTATTTATTATTTATTATTTATTATTTATTATTTATTATTTATTATTTATTATTTATTATTCAATTATTTATTATTTATTATTTATTATTTATTATTTATTATTTATTATTTATTATTTATTATTTATTATTTATTATTTATTATTATTATTTATTAATCAATTATTTATTATTTATTATTTATTATTTATTATTTATTATTTATTATTTATTATTATATATTATTCAATTATTTATTATTTATTATTTATTACTTATTTATTACTTACTATTTTTTATTTATTTATTTATTATTTATTATTCAATTATTTATTATTATTTATTATTCAATTATTTATTATTTATTATTCAATTATTTATTATTTATTATTCAATTATTTATTATTTATTATTTATTACTTATTTATTACTTACTATTTTTTATTTATTTATTTATTATTTATTATTCAATTATTTATTATTATTTATTATTCAATTATTTATTATTATTTATTATTCAATTATTTATTATTATTTATTATTCAATTATTTATTATTTATTATTCAATTATTTATTATTTATTATTCAATTATTTATTATTTATTATTTATTATTCAATTATTTATTATTTATTATTTATTATTTATAATTTATTATTCAATTATTTATTATTTATTATTTATTACTTATTTATTACTATTTTTTATTTATTACTTATTTATTACTTACTATTTTTTATTTATTACTTATTTATTATTTATTATTCAATTATTTATTATTTATTATTTATTATTCAATTATTTATTTATTTTTTATTTATTTAATATTTAATAATTATTATTATTTATTATTCATTATTTTTATTATTAATATTAATAAACGATAGTAAAATTCTTTAATATTATTAATAATTGATTATATTGATTTAAATATCTATCTTTAGATTTATTTCATATTTGTAAAATATTTAAAATAGAATGCTAATGCTTACCATGGTTAATGAAATAATTAATTTTTTCTTCTCCTATAAAAGTATTTTATATTTTCTTTAAAAAAAAAAAAAGTTAGATAATTTATATAGTTTCAATAAATTTAATTTATTTTTAATTTTTAATTTTTTTTTTTTTTTTTTTTTTTTTTTTTTTTTTTTTTATGAAATTTTATTTTAATTTATAATTTTAAAGTAATTAATTTAACTAAATAAAAATGTATTTGATGTATCAAAAAAACTTGTTAATCTAAATTAAAATAATAATAATAATAATAATAATAATAATAATAAAGTATTTTTTTTATACAAATAAAATATATTTTACTAATATATATTCATGATAATTAATTATTAAGTTGAATTGGTTTCTAATTTTTTTTTTTTAAAAAAAAATATTTCAATTAATATTAATGTTTATCCATGTTTAATCCATTTAAAATTTTAATAAAGAGTTATCTTCAAAAGTTATAATGAATATAATTATATTCATGGTTATTTTTCCTTTTTAAATTTTATCCATTTCATTTTCAAAATTATTCTATTTTTTTTTTTTTTTTTTTTTTTTTATTATTTTTTATTCTTTTCTTTAAAAGTCTCCACTTCATTCTAATTTTAAATTATTAAATTCTATGTTAAAAATCTATTTCAATATATTTATATTAACCATTTTCATATATATTTATATTATCTACCGATAACATTAGGATTAGATTTAAAATATGGTTAATTTTTTTTTTTTATCCTAATAAAACATATGTTTATATTAATTTTTAATGAACTTTATTTAATTTATCAATAGTATATATTAAACATATTAAAAGTGGTAAAAAAATAGTAATAATAATAAAGAAAATATAATAACTTATATATATATATATATATATTTTAACGACAAGTAAACTTGTTTCATCTTTATTAATTAAATATTTAATAAAATATATGTAATAAAAAAAAAAAATACCTAAAAAATAAAATAAAAATAATGATACAATGTATTCTCGATTCATTTAATTTAATTTAAGACTTCACAAGGGGGCATTATCATACTGTAGTATAATATATTTTTATTTTTTTTTTTGACTTCATAATGTTTAATCATAAAAATTTTCAAGATACGAAAATGATGATCTTCATTGGTGGCGCTAGCCCTACTGGCCTGTCTTACTGAATTTATATATATATATATATATTAAAATGATATACAACTACTATTTTTTTTTTTTTTTTATTTAATTTAATTTTAAAAAAATTTTTTTTTTTTTTATTTTTTATTTATAATTATTATTTTTTTTTTATTTTTATTTTATATATATATATATTAAAATGATATACAACTACTATTTTTATTTTTATTTTTTTTTTCATAATTTTTTTTGAGGTGTTAGTATTACTTCAAATAAAAAAAAAAAATTTTTACATACAAAAAAACGAAAAAGAAAAAAAAAAAAAAAGGAATAGAAAAAAAAAAAATTAATAATATTTTTTAAAAGAAAGAAAAATATATATATTATAAATATTATTAAATAAATTAAGTGTTTATTAATTCTAATGATAATTCTAGGTTAACTTCTATAACTACTATTTTTATTATTATTATTATTATTATTGTTATTTTTTTATTTTTATTTTTTTTATTTTTTTATATTTTTTTTTATATATTTTTATTTTTTTTGTATAAGATAATTTTATTAATTCTTTCTTTCTTTCCTTTCCTTTTTTTTTTTTTTTCCTTTTTTTCTTATGTATTATTTTTAATATATATATAATATTTCTATTTAAATTTAATTGACTTAATAATACTATATTTTGATTCATATGTAAAAAAAAAAAAAAAAAAAAAAAAAAAAAAAAAAAAAAAAAAAAAAAAAAAAATTATATTATTATAGTTATCGTAATAGTATTATATTTCTTTATAGTATTTTATTATTATTATTATTATTATTATTATTATTTTTTTTTTTTTTTATTTTTATTTTTATTTTTTTTTTTTTTTTATATTTAGAATTTTTGATCTCCTTCACGAGTATCGGCTAAATTTAAGAGTTCTAATTGTGATTTTCCTTTAGTTTCCTTTTGAACTAAATCACTAATGGTTCTGAAATTTCCTGGATCAATAACACAAATCTAATATTTTAATTAATAAATAATGATTATAATAATTATACAATATATATATATGTTTTAATTAAGTATTACTTATGTATTCATCATTTATTATTTAAAAAAGAAAGAATGAAAAGTATAATAAAAAAAAAAAAACTTACTAATTCATAACCGTCAGAGTAATCTTCATCTTCAACATTTGCAATTAAAGGTAATAATTTTTCTTTAAGCTTTTTACCTTCCTTTGCTGGTAAAGCAATTCTTAAACGCATTTGGGCTCTAGCAATTGGCATAATGTTCTTTTCTTGTATTTGACGAATAACATCTAATGCCTTTGAAATGAATTATTCAATAAATAAAATATTTTAAAAAAATTATAATAATTACAATAATAAATCATTTAATAATTTAATAATTTAATATTTTTTTAAATAAAAATATATGTATATATACAATTTTAAATTAATAATGAATTATGTATATCTTTTTTAAATTTGATAATTTAGAAATTTAAAGTTCAACTAATACTAACAAAAACTTATAATTATAATAATAATAATAAGTAATAATTACTTGTTGCTTAGCATTTCTATTTGGATTAACGGAAAAGTGAAGATCGTTCATAGCCTTTTCAATCATTGTAACGGTATATGGTCTCTTAGTATCTGGATTAACACATTTCTCGGCCACAATTGTTGCTATATCTCGATATTTTGTTGAAATCTGTTGATTTCGTTCTTTTTCACTAATTTGTAATTCGCCTTTTTTCAATATCTATTGTTATTGTTATACATATATATATTATTATATATATTATATAAATATATTATTATTATTAATTATATATTTATTAATTACAATTATATCAATAATAATATTTATATAAATAATTATAAAAATTGAAATTTCTAATTATATTTATTTATTTAAATAAAAATATTACCTCTAAAATAATTTTTTCAATATCATCAGTTTTGAAAGCTTTAACTAAATCAGCTTGTTTAGCAGTTAAACCTTTTGAAACATTGTTGAAAACACTGTGGATTTGTAAAACTTCATCGATATCAGTTTCACTAATGGCATATATATATATATATATATATTTTTTTTTGTTTAATATTAATATATTTTACAATATATTCATATAAATTAATTATTATTATTGATTTAATATTTTTAATTAAAATATACTTAAAATAATTTTAAAATATTTTATCTTTACGAAAAAAAAAAAAAAAGTCGAAAATACTTTTTTCATAAAAAAATAAAATAAAATAAAATAAAATATAAAAAAAAAAAAAACTTACACATTCTTTCTCCATTCTAAAACCTTGTTTTTATAACAAGCAATTTCAAAACGTTTTCCTCCTTTCTTTAATCTTACAACGGAAACGTTAGTTAACTTTAATTGATTAATTGGTGTAAAAATTGACATTTTTTTATATAATCAATTTATTTTTAAAATATATAAAAATATTTTTTAATTTTTAAAAAAATAAAAAATAAAAATAAAAAAATAATTTTTTCTATAAATTTTTTTTTTTAATATATATCTATGATTTATTTAATATATAATATATTTAATAAATATAATAAAAATCAATTGAATTATTTCAATTAATAAAAAAAAAAAAACATTTTTATTATTTATATATTTATTTATTTTATTTAATTAATTATTTATTTTATTATTTATTTATTTATTTATTTACTTATTCATTATTTATTTATTATTTATATATTTATTTACATATTTATATATATTTACCTACTTATTATTTATTTTTTTATTTATCTATTTATTTAATTTATAAAAAAAGTTTTTGAAATAAAAAAACCATTCAATTATTTTTTTCATATATTATACTTGTACTGCTTAATATATTATTAATGATACTGATTGGATATATTTAAATATAAAAATATATGTAAAATTTTAATAGATTTATGTTAGTGGAATAGAAAAATTAAAAAAAAAAAAAAAATGAAATTAAAATTGAAAAGTTTAAAAATTAATATTAATTATTATTCTTTAATAAATATTTTATTAATAAATATAAAAAATTATAAGGAAAAAATATTTTATTATTAATAATAGATAATTTTTTTTTTTGGATTTACTTTAAAATTTTCATATTTAATTTTATTTTTTTTTTATTATTTTCGTAGATGTGCAAATAAATTCAAAGAATTTAATAAAACTGAAACCAAAAAAAAAAAAAAAAAAAAAGGTTTGGATTTTATTAAATAATTTTATTTTTTTTTATAATTAATTTTTTGGAGACATTTCAACATTTAAAAAAATTTCATATATTTTTTCAATAATGTTTATATATAATTTTTAAACATAATCTAGTAATTCAAAAATAATAAAGGTATATATTTTATTTTATTTTATTTTATTTTATTTTATTTTATTTTATTTTATTTTATTTTATTTTATTTTATTTATTCTATGTTTGCCAAGAGAGAGACGCTGAAACGATATGGCAAAGAATCCATTGAGAGTCTGATGTCTGATATATTTAATGAAGTGACCTGGAGGTCTTACTTGTCCTCCCTCTCATTAATCCCGGTCTTTAAAAAAAAAAAAATATTCTATGTCGAATTTGTTCAACAAAATTTTCAAAAGAAAAAAAAAATTTTTTTTTTTAAAATAAATATTTATTGTTATAGTATTTTTTTTTTTTTTAAATTTTTATTTTTATTTATTTATTTCATACTAATAAAATTATCCTATAATATATTAAATATAAAAGACTATTTATTTATTTCATGTTTTTTTTTTTTTTTTTTTTTTTTTTTTTTTTTTTTTTTTTTTTTATACATATAGAAATTGTTTACATCTCTATAATATTTCAAAATAGAATTATATTTAATTTTTTTTTTAAAAAAAATAATAATAATTAATTACTTAATATAATAAGAATATTTAATTAAAAATAATAATAATAATAAATATAATAAAATAAAATAATGATTATGATTAAAATAGTATTTATATAAATTTTTATAATAAATATTTTTGTAACGATGGATGATGAACATCTAAAATAAAAATAAGACATAAATATAATACAAAAAAAAAAAAAAATTATAAAAAAAAAAAAAAGAATAAAAAGAAAAGAAAAGAAAATATATGCATATTTATATAAATGAAGATAAACATATCATAACAGAAATACATATATATATATATTTTTTTGATTGATTTTAAAGTTTTGATTAATTTCCATTGTTATTTATTTATGTAAAAAAAAAAAATAAAAAATAAAAAAAAATTTAAAAAAAAAAAGCAACAACTTTTTAAAAACCTTATTTAATAATAATAAATTTTATTATTATTTAATAAAAATAAAAAAAAAAAAAAAAAAAAAAAAAAATTAAAATCAGGTTTTTTGATTTTTTAAACAAATAAATGAATTTTAATTCTATTTATTAATAATACTTAATACTTCATTATAAATTATTATTATAATATTTAATATGATTCAGTTTTTCTAAAAAAAAAAAAAAAAATAAAAAATAAAAAAATAAAAAATAAAAAAATAAAAAATAAAAAATTATGCATATAATTTAAAGAAATAAAAATATATATATATATAATATATATATGTATAAAGAACATAAAATATTTAATAATAAAAAATAATATACTCCTATATAATCATTATATAATTAAGATAGATATTCATACATATCTTAAAAAAATTTTTTAATTAATAAATTTTCGAGGATTCATAGAAATTTTAGAGGAAAATTATTCTAAAGTAGAAAAATCAGATATCATTATATTTGGATTTATATATGTAGATATATATAATATATATATATATATAAGGATATAATCATATTATTGGGAATAGATTGTCTTTTAATATCAAATCATTATCCATTATTTAAATAAAATAAATAATATATATATATATATGTTCATCACTGCAATATTAATTATTATTTTTGAAGATATCTAATAAAGTATTTTATATTATCTACAACTCCTTTCCATTTTTATAATAAATAGATATAATAATAAAGAACTTAATATTCTTTTTCATATTACCCAATAAAAAGACATATTTGTTCCTAATAAAATAGAGATTCCCTAATAAAATAGAGATTCATTTTCACAATAAATAATAAAGAAATTGTTTTACTTCTTTGCTCTTTTTTTTTTTTTATTTTATTTTTTTTTTTTTATCAATGATATTTAAAAAGTAAAATCAAATTTTTCGATATATGATTCATAATATATAAGAAAAAAAAAATAGCAGAATAAAAAAGGAAAGAAGTAGAAAGAATATATATAGAAATATATATATTAGAAATATATATATATATATATTATTTTAAAATTTATAAAACAAAAAACAAACAAAAAAAAAAAAAAAAAAAAAAAAAAAAAAAAATATTTAAAAACCATATCTATATCCTTATAAATTTCCATTTTTAATATTATAAAAATATTTTAATGAATAATTAATATTCATATAAATATTACACTTCATAAGTAATTGAAAGGATCTTAAATAAATATAAATTAATAAATAAAACATAAAGGAAAAAATAGAGTTATCAATAAATATTTACACTTTATTAAAACAGTAATCCAAGTATTACTGTTTATTAAGAATCAATATATTACAAGTAAAAGAAAATAAATATTTATATATATATATATATTGATTTTTATATTATTTAAAGAAAATTTTACTTATAATATATAATATATAATATATATATATATAATATTTTAGTTTTTAGTTTTTCGTTTTTTTTTTTTTTTTTTTTTTTTTTTTTTAATTATTTTATTTGTTGATTTAGTTTATTCAAGATGTCGTCCTATTCAAGTCGAGATTTTAGTCAATTGAAAAGAAATAATCAGAGAGGTAACAGTATATTATCTATGAGCAATACCTATCAATCCGATGTTCAATATAAGATGTGCAAAAAAATTGCTCAGTTAACCAAAGTTATTTAT
>JACVTC010000051.1:275000-305000 GCA_016946835.1 Neocallimastix lanati (nom. inval.) | reverse complement strand
TATAAATGTATTCGCTATAATTAATGATAAAAAAAAAAATATCCAAAATAGAAATTGAATGAAAGTAAAAAGGAAATAACGGATGATCTAAAAAAGAAATTTGATATCGAAAAAGCCAATTGTGTTAATGAATTAACCAATAAATTTGAAAGCCAATTAAATAAAAAAGATAATGTATGTTATTATTGTTGTTATTTTATTTTTTATTATTATTATTATTATTATTATTATTTTATATATAAAAGTAATAATAATAATAAATAAATAAATAAAAATAAAATTTTATATTATAAAAATACATATAATAATTAAAAAAAAATTTTTTTTTTTTCAAATTATAAATTTAAAATACATATATGATAAATATAAAATATTAATTAAAATTTTTATATATTATTTATTATTATTAATAATTAAAATTATATATATATATATATTAAATTAATACAGGACTTGAAAGAATTAGAAGAAAATATATTGAAAGAAAAAGAAAATCATGAAAGAGAACTTGAAAATACTAAAGAAGAATCTAAGAATGAAATAAAAGCACTTAAAGTAATATAAAAAAAATACTATAATTTATATATTTTTTTTGTATTTATTTTATTTTAATATTTTATTATTTACATAAAAAAAAAAAAATACACAATAATAAAATAAAAAAAAAAATAATAAAAATATTATTATTAATAATATTTTCTTTTATTTTTTCAACATATACGCACAACTACACAAAATGGTTTTTTTTTTTTTTTTTTGTGTGTGTATAATTTATATATCAATATTAATATATAAATTATAAATTATATACTATATATTAGAATAAAGTTAAACATTTGAATAGTCAATTAGAAACCTTGGAAGTAAATAGATTAAGTAAAGAAACATTAATAGTTGAAAAAAATAATGAAATTAATGGATTGAATAATCAAATTAAGGTAAAATTATTGAGATAAAAATAAAAAAAATATATAATATAATATATATATAAATTTATAAAACTTTTAAATATTTAAATTCCATAGCATATATATAAATATATATATGTTAATATATATGCTATTAAAAATAAATATATAATTTATAATTAATGATTTATATCTTATGATATTATTTTTATTAATTTTTTTCCAAAATAAAAAAAAAAAAAGTTATTTGAAGTCCGAATTGAAGATTTAGTAAAAGAAAAAGAAGAAATGAAAAATGAGCACTCGAAAGAAAAAGATGAATTACGAGAAGAACTTAGAAGAAAATATGAATATGATAAAGCCAATCTTAAAGTTGAATGGTTAATATTCTAATTGTATTTTTTTTTTATATATTAATATAAAAAATATAAAATAAAAATTTAAAATAAAAAAAAAATAATAAAAAAAAAAAAAAAAAAAAAAAAAAAAAAAAAAAATTAAATTAGATTAAATATAAACCTTTTAATTAATAAAAATATATATATATATATATATATATATATTTAACATTTTAGGGAAATTAATAATAAGAAGGAAATTGCTAATCTAAAAATTGAATTACAGAAAAAATTAGATGACGATGTAAAGGTAAATTTATAAAAAAAAAAAATTGTTTGAATAAATAATTGAATAAATAATATATAAATAAATAAATAGCAAAATAAAATAAAGTTGAAAACAAAATTTTAAATATATATATATATATATATTCCTTTAATATTTAATAATATTTTATTAAATTTTTATATTTTTCCTTCTTTTTATTATAAATCCTAATATTAAAAAAAAAAAAAAAAAAAAAAAAAAAAAAAAAAAAGGTAAATGAGGAAAAACTTTTAAGAAAACAAAATATAACTATAAAACAAATTAAGGATGCATATGAAAGAGAAAAGAATAAACTAGAGAAGAAATGTGAAGAATATATGAAAAGAATTGAAGAATATCAAAATACGTGCGATGAATATGATAATGAAATAAAAAATTTAAAAGAGGTGAATAATAATAGCCTAGACTTTAATCATCCTTTATTTTATAAATATATAAATATAAATATATATATATATATATAATTTTAATTAATTACTTTTATTATTTTTTTTCATAATATTCATATTTACTAATATATTAAATTTATATATATATATATATGAATAATATATTGAATCATCTAAACTTTATTATTATTATTGTTATTATGTTATTATTATTATTATTATTATTATTATTATTATTATTATAATTATTTTTTTTTTTTTAGACTCATAAAAAAATAATGAATGAAACAATTATTCACCATGATGCAGAAATACGAAATTTAAAGATGCAATCTGAAGAATCAATCAATAAGAAAAGAAAAGAAATGGATCTGATAAAGAGTAAAGCTATTGAAAAGCTAGATAAAAAATATAAAATAGAAATATCTAAATTAAATAAAAAATATAAGAATGAAATGGATGAATTAAGATATATACATAAAGTCTCCTTAACAACAGCAGTTAATGTAAGTTAAACATATATATATATTTTATATAACGTATTCATAAAAAAAATAAATTTATCATATAATGGAATGAAATATATAATATATGTATTAATATGTTTACAATAAAATACTTTTTATTATATAATACATATATTCAAATATTTTTTATTCTATACTATGAATATATCAATATATACTGATATGATAATATAATAATAATAAATATAATTATTATTATTATTATTATTATTATTATTATTATTATTATTATTATTATTATTATTATTATTATTATTATTATTATTATTATTATTATTATTATTATTATTATTATTATTATTATTATTATTATTATTATTATTATTATTATTATTATTATTAATAGGAAATAAATACCACTAAAAATAATGAAATTGAAACCCTCAATAATAAAAATGAAGCAGAAATGAAAAAGTTGGCCTCGAAACACTCTGATGAAATACAAAAAACAAGATTAAATCTCACGGAGAAATTTACAAATGAAATCAATAAAAACCGAGAAATCTATGAAAGTGATCTCAAGAGTAAAAATGATCAAATTGAAGTTTTACAAAATATGGTCTTGAAAGAAACTGTAAATAATTTATAAATACAATATATATAATACAATATATATATATTATTATTATTATTGTTATTATTATTATTATTATTATTATTATTATTATTATTATTATTATTATTATTATTATTTATAAATATAGCATATTATAATATTAATGATACAATGTTATAAATATACAAATGCCCTTACAATATATATATATATATATATATATTATTTATAATTTTAACTAATTAAAATAATTTTACTACTTTATATTAAATAAAAAATAAAATACTAATTTAATATTTAATAGACGGATAAAGAAAATTATTTAAAACAAATTCAAGAATTAAATGCCGTCGTCGAAGAAAATCAAAAAAATATTTCAAAACTTAAAGAAACCTTTACAATTTCACAGTAATTATTAATTTTTTTTTAATTCTAATGATTACTATTATAATTATTATTTTAACTATTATTATTATAACTATTATCATTACAATTATAATATACATATATATATATGTTGTTTTCAACTATTTTGATTGCTATTAATTATTAATACTATTACTAAAATTTAAAATTTTTTTTTTCTACTTATTTCTTTTTTTAATCATTTTTTTTTTCTTTATAGAAAAGAATCTGCTGAAAATTTAATTAAGATGCAATTAGAATTAGAAGCCAAAAATCAATTAAAGATTAATGAATTAAATGAGGAACATTTGAAGGAATCTAAACAAATGTTACGAGAATTTGATGAAGCTCAAAACTTCCTAAAAAAACAAATTGCAATGCATAAAAAAGAGTAACTATCAAAAAAAATAATAATGATAATGATAATGATAATGATAATAATAATAATTAATAAATAAAAAATAAATAAAAATAGAGTGATATTATATATTATAATTTATTATATTATTTTACATATAAAATAATTTTAGATATTGATGATAAATGTTTAAATAAATTTATATTTTTTATATATTAAAATTTTAATGATTAATTAATTTAAAAAAAAAAAAAAAAAAAAAAAAAAAAAATCTCTATTTAATTTATTATTATTTTTAGAATTCAAGAAGCCGAAATAAGATATATTAATAGAGAACCAAGAGAAGTTGATATTCAAAAGATAAAAGAATTAGAACAATTTATTCAGAAAAAGCAAGAATCTATTGATTCTCTTTATGTAAGCTTTTTTTTTTTTTTTTAATTAATTAATTAATTCATTTTAAATTAATTATAAAAATATTAAATTGGAAAAATATAATATTCTATAAAAAAAATTATTCCTATATGAATCAAAAAAATTTATAAATATATATATATATATATATATTTTACTATCTCTACAAATGATAATTTTTCTAATTAAATATTTTTTTTTTTAAAAAATAAAAAATAATAATAATAAAAAAATAAAAAATAAAACAAAAAAAAAATAAAATAAAAATAAAATAAAAATAGGATGAAATTGAATACTATAGATTGGAATTAACTAATAGAGAAAAGAATTTCAATAAGATATTTAACAGTCATCCAATAGTGGGAGTAATTCAACCATTAAAAAATCAAAAGGTAATTTTTTTTTAAAAAAAAAAAAAAAAAAAAAAAAAAAAAAAAAAAAAAAAAAAAAAAAAGATACTTTGTTTATTGATAAATTTATATATATATATATATTAATTTTTCTTTTTCTTTTCCCTCCCCCTTTTATATATATGTATATATATATATATCATAATTTTAAAAATAAAAATATTAAAAATAATCATAATAATAATAAAAAGAATATTCGTTTAAACTCTAAAACCAATAGTTCCATTTCTCTAGCAAAGTCCTCACTCTCCAAAACAAATTCTACAAAGAATTTCAATAATAATAATAATGGTAATGGTAATAATGATAGTAATCATGGTAATGGCAATAACAGTAATAATAGTAATAATAGTAGTAATAATAGTAATAATAATAATAATGCTCGATCCCATAACTCGACCAAACCTGCTATTAATATTGCTGCGGCTTCCACAAATTCACCTTCTTCTATTCCTAAAAATTATTCTAAAACCTCCAGTACAACAAGTATGAAAAATTATTCGAAAACCAATAGTAATCTTGCCTTAAACAATGCACTAGGGAACCTCAGCAAATCACTTAATGAACCCATCTATAATACAAGAATAAATAATACACCCGCACCTCTTGGTCAACCTGCTAAATTACCACCACTTCAACGTATACATAATACAAAATCTAATACAAATTAATTTTAAATAACTTTACTTTTTTTTTTCATTTTATTTTATTTTTTATTTTTATTTTTTATTTTTTATTTTTTATTTTTTATTTTTTATTTTTTATTTTTTTTTTTTTTTTTTTTCATTTTTTTTTTTTTTATTTATATTTTTTAAAAATGGAAAAAAAATTTACATATATATATATATATAATTCATTGATAAAGAGAATCATCTAAAAAAAAAAATAAATTATAAAGCATAGTATATAATGAATTAGTAAATTAATTACATCTATATATAAACTATAAATTAGATTCTTTTATATGATTCTTATATATATATTTTATTTTATTATATTATTAAATATTATATACCATCTAATAAAAAAAAATTATAATATTATTTTTTAAGTATTCCTTTAAATCACTTTTTTTTAATTCTATATATATTATTTTAGTATACGTACAAAAACAAAAATAATATAATAATAAATTTTTAATCATTAACTTTCTCAATAAATATATATATTCATTTTCAAAATAATAAAATCAATAAAATTCAAAATATTTATAATAATAATAATAATAATAATAATAATAATAATATAAATAAATAATACTATAATAACATAAACTACAATTTTCATTGTAATATATATATATATATATTTATTTTTATATATATTTATATAAATATGTTTTTTAATTTATTTATTTTTTTTTTTTAAAGAAATTTATAAAAAAAAATATATATTTATATATATTATTTGTCCAATTTGAACATAATAATTTTAGTTAAGTGAAAATATTCTGTTGAATATAAAAAAAAAAAATACTTTGATTTTTAAATAAAACAAAGATTTATTTATTTATTTATTTTATTATTAGTATTAATTGTTATTCATTAGTATATATATTAATAATAACTGTTAACTTTTTTTGAATTTTAAAATTATTTTTAATATATATATATATATATCATTTTAAATAATATTAATTTTTTACTTTTTATTTTTAATTTTTTTTTTTTTTTTTTTTTTTTTTTTTTTTTTTTTTTTTTTTTTTTTTTTATTTTTATTTTTATTTTTTAATTTTTTTTAGTTTATTTATTTACTTATTTATTTTGTTTTTTATTTATTTATGTACTCATTTATTTAATTATTACTCATTTATTTAATTATTACATAGTAATACAGTATCGAAAAAAAAAAAAAAAAAAAAAAAAAAAAAAAAAAAAAAAAAAAAAAAACATAATGAAAAAAAAATGATAATCTCAAAAATTATAGAAAATTATAGAAAAAAAGAAAGTATAAAAAATTAAATAATAAGGAAATATATTAAAAAAAAAAAAAAAAAAAAAAAAAAAAAAAACTTTTAATTTTATAATGATCTATATAAAAAATAGAATTATTAATTTTTTTTTTTTTTTTTAATTAAAGGTTTGTCTACAAATAGGACAAGAGTTATTAGTTTCAAGCCATGGGGTAATACATTCTGGATGGAATTCATGATTACAAGGTAAGCGCTTAATTCTTGTTCCAGGTTTATAGTTTTCCATACAAATAGAGCACATTGGAGCATCTTCTTCACTCACTTCTTCAGATGGATTATAAAGAATAGAATTAAATCTTTTCAATACTTTCTTTGATATACCTCTATATTCTGGTAAGAGTTTAAACGTAATTGCACAAGGTATTATAAAGATTGGGAGTAATAGTAATGTGTATAAACATATAACAATAATAACAATAGACTTCGTTATATATACATAGGTAGTATCTATATCCGTAGAACATTTTTGATCTTTATTGAATACTAATATAGCACCAACAATAACCATAACAATTTCTCCTAAAAAGGTTAATGAAGTTATTTTCCATGCACGACTAGAAATAACTACTCTTCTTCGAATAACATTAGTATATCTTGTAATACTTGTTGGTAAATAAATAATTAATAATAATGATGAAATTGCTTGAATACCAAAAATAATGGCAAATACTATCGAATATATATATATTTTTTCATCACAAGATTTAGATTTCTTAACAACAAAATGCACAAAGTAAATAGTACAAAAGGTTAACGACCACATAAATCTAATAATAGCATATATTCTAAAACAGAGCCATGCTGCTATACCTGGACCAACTTGTGATGGTCGATCATTACTATCACTATCAACTGAAATAGGATCTGTAGTTTCTATATTAATATTTTCTGAAAGACCAATTCTATAAAAGTTTTGTTGCATATTACTATTCACTGAACCATGTCGTGAAGAAGAAGTGCCAGGTACATTATTACTACTAGAATTATTATTATTAGTAGTAGTAGTTGTTGTTGCATTATTATTTGATGATGACGCATTCGCATTATTAGCTAAAGCATTACTAGTTTTACTTAAAAATTCTGCGAAAGTTCCTGAAAGATTGCTCAATGGTGGTCTAGCATTACTATTACTATTATTGTTATTATTATTATTATTATTGCTTATATTATTATCATTTGAATTAGTATTTATATTATTATTAGTAGTAATAGTATTAGAAGATGAGGAAGGACCATCCATAGCTGTATTATTTGCTATATTTGGATTATTCCATTGATATGCAGTAGAACTACTTGGACTATTATAACTAAAACGTTTATTTCTTAAAGATTGTGTAACACTTTGACGACGATTATTGATGTTATTGGTATCAGAGGTATCGGTTATAATAGAAGTTGTTATACTAAGATTATCTGGATCACCTTCAATGTCACTAATAACACTACTTGAAGGGTCACTATATAATTTTGAGCCCTTTCCCTTACATTTGATACTATATGTCAAGTGTTCATCCTCGTCAGATTTCATATTAAACGACATACTTGGTTCTTTCCCTAAAGGTGGTTTATTACTATTTATTGGTTCTTTTAATTTTTCATCTCTATTTTTTTTTAAAAGAAGCTCTTCACTATCAGGACTATTTCCTGGGTTGTCTTCAATTTTTATATCAGCTAATGATATTATATGTGAATCAGGGTTTATATTATTATTTGACATCATTTACTATTTTTATTATAATATTAATTATTAATTTTTTATTCTGTATGATTTATTAGCTTTTTATTATATAAACTTTTTTTTTAAAAAAAAAAAAATTAACGCCAATAAAATATATTGTATATATTAAATTATATTTATTCTTTTTTATTAAAAAAAAAAGGTGTGAATTTTTTTCTTTTTATCCAATATAAAATAAATATTGTAAATTAATTAATAAATATATAAATAATTATATACACAACTTCTATTTCTTATTTGTTTATTTTTTTTAAATAATTTTGATTGTTTCTATTATATGAATTTGAAATAAAAAAATTCATATAATTAATATGTATGTTTTAATATGAGTGCGAGTTATTATTTATTTTATTATTTCGAATGTTTATAAAGTTGCTATTTTTAATTGAATTGTTTTTTAAAAAAAAATGAAAGAAAAAACAAATATCTTCCTATTAATATATGAAAAAAATAATAAATATAAAAATAAAATTAGTATAATTAAATTTTATTAATTGTTATTTAAATATTATTAATATTTTATTTGGCAGCATAATTCAATTTCATATAAAAATTTATATTAATAATTAATGCTATTCCTTTTTAATCTATATTTTGTTTAAAAATATTAAAATTTTAAACATTTATTGATATATTTAAATAAAAAAAAAGTCATAAAATAAATTTATATTTAAATTATATTTATTTCTATTAATTGTTAAAAACTTCTGTGAAATTTTTTAAAATAATTATTTATTGGTTAATTTAGTTTTTTTTTTTTTTTTGTTTCGCCTTATTTTTTGTTTAATTTTCAATCTAAATCCACATTCTTATTCATCATAAATTTGAAATCAAATATATTTTTAAAAACACTGGCAAACTTCAAATTTTAAATTCAATATTACATTAATAAATATTTTTTTTTTTTTTTTTTCTTTATCGTTATTAAATCTCATGGATATAAATCTTTCATAATTTATTATATAAATCGGTGTATTATTTAAATTTTCTTTAATCATCACTAAGAATTCTTCAATTAATATAACAATTAATAATTTGTAAACATTGATAATTATTACTTTTCAAAATGCATTGAAAATTTTTTCTATATTTGAATATAAAATAATTGCATTTTTTATTTGAATAAATTTCTAATACTGGTTAATCTTCTATAAAAAATAATGAATTTAATTTTTCTGGTATCTTATTTGTCAAACAAATTGATTCAAGTTCTTGAATTCAATTCCATCCTTTTTATTTAAATATATTAATATATCAAAGTTTCTATTTTACCTTTCTATATTCAAATAATAACAATACTTTATATATTAAAATTTATTATTATTTTATATTTTTTTTTTTCTTCTTTAGTAATTTACCACTTTATTATTATTTTAAAAGTACAAATTTTACAATTAAAATAATAATAAGTCTTCCCTTCGATATAAAATATAAAAAAAAAAAAAAAATAAAAATAATCCAAAATTATATTTCTTTTTTCTCTATAATCAAAATATAAATTTAATTAACTTTAATATTTCTATTTACATTTTTATTTATATTTGACATATATAATAAAATACAATTAAAATATAATAAAATTAAATAAATAAATAAAAGAAAAAGAAAAAAAGAATATTGTGTATATTAAATACAATATATTGTATATAAGGAAAAAAATAAAAAATAAATCAAATATATATCAATCTAATCAAATTAATATAAATATATAAAAACCGAAATGCAAATTAATGAAAATAAAACTAATAAATAATAAATAATAAATAATAAATAATAACAAATTAATATTAAATATTAAATATTAAATATTAGATAATAAAAAATAAGTATTATATAATAAATAATAAGTATTATATAATAAATAATAAGTATTATATAATAAATAATAAATATTAGATATTAAATAATAAATATTAGATAATAACTAATAAATATTAAAATAATTAAATCTAAATAATAAAATAATAAATATTAGTAATGATTTGATTTATTATTAATTATTGCTTATTAATTATTAATAAAATCAATTAGAATATATATAAGAAATAAAGATATTAGTAATTTATTGTAAAAGTATAATAAATAATATAAATAATATAGAATTTATATATTATTCAATATATGCCACATATAATTTAATATACTGTATTATTATTTAATATATATAATATAATATATAATATATACTATTGAATATTGAATATTGAATAGTTATATATAAATTAATTTAAATGTTTTAATTATTAAATTTTTTTATTGTTTATATATGACATGACCTTTTTTATTATATTATTGAGTTTGACATATATTAAATATTAAATTATATATAGTCTATTTATATTGCATAATATATTAATAATAGATGAATATATTGTACTTTAATATTAGAATATTTATTAATTTATTTCATTAAATCTACTTCTAAATAAAAAAAATAATATAAAAAAAGACTTAATAAAAAAAAAAAAAGATCTGAATATAAAAGAGAAAGGGACCTTTAAATACTTAATGAAGTTTTTATATATAATAATCGTATTATTAACTAGTTTAATTAAAGAAAATAAGTATAGATTCTATTGGTAGTGATTATATAAATATTTATATTTATTTAAAAATAATATATAAAATGTATACCTATATAGAATAAAAGGTTGGTTCTAATAATATCATTAAAACTTTTTGATAAATTTTAATAATTTTAATAAATTTTAATTACCATCAGATTTCTACAGTATAAAATATATACGTATGTAAATTAATAATGAATGATAATTCATAGATAAAAAAGAATAATAACACACCTTCATTTAATGTCACTACATTATTATTATATTCTATTCCATCTAATTTTATTAAACTATTTTATTCTATTCAATCTTTCATTATTATTTTATTCTATTTCATTTTATTTAAATTTTATATCACTACTTTTTATTATATTTCTTTCTTATTCTTTTTTTAGGTCCTTTTTTTTTATTTGCAATAATAATTAAAGTTTTATAAATTACCCTTTCTTTAACTACACCCACCCTTAATTGCAATAAGCATTATATATTTATTTATCTATTTATCTTTTATTATTTATTTATTTATTTATTTATTTATTTATTTATTTATTTATTTATTTATTTATTTATTTATTTATTTATTTATTTATTTATTTATTTATTTATTTATTTATTTATTTATTTATTTATTTATTTATTTATTTATTTATTTATTTATTTAAATATAGGTATATGTATATATTATGAAAAATAAATAATACTTTAATTTTTAATTTAAAATTTCTGAAATTTTGGAGAAATTTTTTTTTGTTTAAATTAAAACAATATTATCTAATATGTTGTTTAAATATATTATTATTTATTATTTATTATTTATTATTTATTATTTATTATTTATTATTTATTATTCAATTATTTATTATTCAATTATTTATTATTTATTATTTATTATTTATTATTTATTATTTATTATTTATTATTTATTATTTATTATTTATTATTTATTATTTATTATTTATTATTTATTATTTATTATTTATTATTTATTATTTATTATTTATTATTTATTATTTATTATTTATTATTTATTATTTATTATTTATTATTTATTATTTATTATTTATTATTTATTATTTATTATTTATTTATTTATTATTTATTTATTTATTATTTATTATTTATTATTTATTTATTTATTATTTATTATTTATTATTTACTATCAAATCCCATAAATCTATATTATATTTATATTTCTACCTAATAAAAATTCAAATTTTGATACTGAATTAATAGATTTATTTATTAATTTATTTTGTACACTTTGTGGAATATAAAAAAAAATATATATATATATAATATTATATTATTTTAGTAATTTTGTGAAATATAAAAAAATACTTTATATATCTTTATATATTTTTAATTCTAAAAGTATAATTTATAATAAAGATTTTTGTGATTGTAACATTTAAACTTTTTTTTTCTTTTTTTTTTTTAAAATTTCCTTGCTTTCATTGGATGATTAATAATTAAAAAAATAATATTAATAATAATAATATAATACGTGTTAATACAATTTATACTTTTAATGTAATGTACTATCTAATATGTATTTGATATTTACAAAATTATTTATTTATTTATTTATTTATTTATTTATTTATTTATTTATTTATTTATTTATTTATTTATTTATTTATTTATTTATTTATTTAGTATTTTTGAATTAATAGCAATTTAAATAATAATAAAAAAGATTTATAAGTATTTCATTAAAATATTATCTATATATATATAAAGGGTTATTTTTAAATATAAGTTATTTAAAGAAAAAAAATTAAAAAAAAAAACTAATATTTTAAAAAATATTATATTAAATACAAATTTTCTTCAATAAAATAAATACTATATAAACTATTTTATTTATTACTAAAACTATTCCATTAATTATCACTTATTACAAACAATGCTAATAGTAATGATCAATATTATAAAGAGTTAGTATTAATCATATTATCAAAACCAAATTTATAAATACAAATTTTCTTCAATAAATACTATATAAACTATTTTATTTATTACTAAAACTATTCCATTAATTATCACTTATTACAAACAATGCTAATAGTAATGATCAATATTATAAAGAGTTAGTATTAATCATATTATCAAAACCAAATTTATACCAATTATTAGTAATTATGGATTTCTGTTGTATCATAATCTATATATCTTAATATATATATATATGTATATATATTTATTAAATTTAGTTCTAAATATTCCTAAATAACTTTTTACTATATTATTATTATTATTATTATTATTATTATTATTATTATTATTATTATTATTATTATTATTATTATTATTATTATTATTATTATTATTATTATTATTATTATTATTATTATTATTATTATTATTATTATTATTATTATTATTATTATTATTATTAAAAATTATTATTATTATTGTTTAATATTTATTTATTAATAATTAGATATATAACGCAAGTGTTATATAAATGGTTAACAAAGATTTAAAGTACAGATAAAATTACATGTTTTTATATTTAATTGTGGCTTGTTCTAGATACATACTAATTTATATTTTAATTTGTAATTACAATATATTTAATATAATTTAATTTAATATTTTATTAAACTTAAGCTAGACTATAACTTTATATTAATAAAATTAACATACGTTAACACTCCCCCTCAAATTAGATTTTTTAATATTAAAAATCTTATTTGCAAATATACTCATTTTTGTACCATTAACATCTTTAGTGAGAGCGTCAGCTAACATTTCTTTTGTATCTTTGTATTCTAATTTTACTTTCCTTTTTACTATATTATCTCTATTAAAATGAAATCTAATATCTATGTGTTTTAACTTTGTATTGATTTCACCATTTTCAATAGTTATTTTACTTGCTAAATTATCTGTGAAAATGGTAATTGTTTTATTATAATTTATTAATTCTTTTAAAATATTTCTGATCCATAGAATTTTTTTAATATTTTCGGATGTGCTAATGTATTCTGCTTCTGCTGTAGACGTAGCTACACATGTTTGTTTTTTAGAAATCCAGCATATGGGACTGTTTCCCATAAGTATTATTCCACCAGACGTAGATTTCCTGTCATTTAGATCACCTCCAAAATCGGCATCAGTGTATGCTATTATTTCCCCTTGTCCATCATATACAATTTTATAATCTTTAGTACTATTTATATATCTGAAAATATTTGTTATTTTATTCCAGTCTGATATTGTGGGTTTTTCTGATTTTCTGGCAGCCTTGTTCACGGAGAATGCGATATCTGGCCTTGTGCATTTTGATAGATATATTAAGGAACCTATAGCACTCTTGTAGATTGTTTTATTGAAAGGTTTATTATTTTCAGAGATAGTGTTGTCTCCTGTGCATGGTGTTTTTCTTTTTCTCATTTCTTTTATATTAAATTTGTCTAATATATTATTTATAAAACTATTTTGTGATATAATATATTTATTCTTTTGTTTTTCAATTTTTATGCCAAGTATGAATTCGGCTGGTCCACAATTTGATATTTTAAATTTTTCTTTAATTTTTGTAATTATATTTTGTATTTCTTTGTCTTCACCAGTTATGATCATATCGTCTACATATAAACCTATGATGCATTTGGTTTTATTATTCTTTGAATATTTAAATATACACTTTTCAGATTTTATTTGTTTAAATCCATTTTTATTTAAAAATTTTGTAATCGTTTGGTTCCATTGCCTACCGGATTGTTTTAATCCGTATAGTGCTTTATTGAGTTTCCAGAATCCCCGCCCAAAGTTAGTATCACCTAGTGGAATAGTAGTGTAAATATCAGTATCTAATGGAGCGTTGAGATACGCAGCTTTAATATCTAATTGGTAGATATTCCAATTAAACTTAGCTGCTAAAGCGATAATAAGCTTTAATCCATCAATGTTTAAGGTAGGAGAATAAGTAAGTTCATAATCAATACCTCTACGTTGTTTAAAACCTCTAGCAACTAGGCGAGCTTTAAATCTAACAATATTATTATTAGAGTCTTTTTTGGTAGCAAAAACCCATTTTGTCGAAATAAGATTTTTGTTTTTAGGAATGTAATTAACGATGGACATAACATTATTATTGTATAAATTATTAAGTTCATCTTGTATAGCTTTATACCAGTAATTTTTATTAGGACAATTAATAGCTTCATTAAAACTATTAGGTGTATCAGAGTAAATTGTAAAAACCATTTTTTCATTATTGGAAACATCATATTTAGGCCGAGAGATATCATTAGTAATATTAAAGAAAGTTTCAGGACTTAAAGGACGTTTGAGTACGGACTGATTGTTAATCCCTGTCATATTATCAGTCATATTTACATCTTGGTCAGAAATAATGGAAATAATATTATTATTAATGTAATTAGTATCAGAACCTAAATCATGGTTAATAGAATAAGAATCCTGGGGAGTTTTATCGCCAATAGGAATAACATCATTTTCATCTAAATTTGAACAATTATAATTGTTAATTGATAGATTATCATCAACAACATTATCTAGTAAATTTTCATTAGTAGCAATAATATTATTATTAAAATTGTCATCTTTAATATTTTTAGTGACAGAATCTTCATTATTTAAAGATTTATTAAGGGAAAGTTTAAATGTTTTATCAAAAGTATCATTTGTTACAGATGTATTGATTTTATTATTATCATTAATTATATTTTTATTATTGACATTTTGAAAAAAAATTTTATTAATAAATTTTTGATTAATTTTTGAAAAATTTTTAAGTTTCATAGATTTATTACTGTTATCATTAATTTTATGTAACTTATTATCTTTATTAATAAATGTTGTAGATTCACGTGATGTATTAAAAGATTTTAATTTAGTGGAATTATTATTCATAATATTATTATTCTTCGTCATTATTGGGTCTGAATTTAAATTATAAGATTTAATTATTTTACCATTATCCAATGGTTGTAAATTAAAATTTTCTTCATTTTTTGAATAATTTTTATTATTAAAATTTTTTTTCATTTTTAAATTTAGAAATATCAATATTTTCTTTAAGCGTTTTTACAGGAGTACTGGCAGGGGAATTTTCGGTTGGCTTGGAATCATTTATATTTGAGTTAACAGTATTAATCAGAGTCGGTAAAACGATATCATTTTTACAGGATTTTTTTACTATATTCCTTATGGGTAATTGAAGGATTTTCAGCATCTTTTCCTTTTTCTGCCCAATTATGTTTATTTTTATAAGAATAACTGCATTCACCTTTTTCAATGTAAGAATTATTTACCACGTTTTTTAATGAATGATTCAAATTATTTTTATTGTTTACATGGATATTGGTAAATATAAAATCATTATTATTATTATTTAAAGAATTGTTATTGACCTTTTGAAGTATATTTTGGTTTTCTAGTACTGTGTTAGTATTTTGTTTATTATAATTTTTATTTAAACGAACTATATTATTGTTACTATGTTTTACATTAGTTGAAATTTCATTATTTACTTCAGAAATTACATTTGAATTAATATTATTTTTTGCGTATAAATTATTTTGTTCTAAAGTAATATTGTGTTTATTGTTATGTGTGTTATTTGTTTTATTAAAATCCAATAGTTTATTTGTTTTTGTGTCCTTTTCTAAGGTTATGGTTTTAATTTTGTTATTTTTATTGTTTAAATTAATTATATCGTCGTTGTTAATATTATAAACCATATTTTCTTTACCTTTATCTATATTTTTATTATTATTCATATTATCTAAAATATTAATAATTATTTTCGTGTTATTATCATGTAAATTATTTTCTGCTTCTATTTTATTATCCTCGTTATCCATGTTCATATTGTTTAAATTATCGTTTACAATAATGTTATTTAAATCAATATTATTATTGTTTTCATTTAAATTATTATTTTCATTGTTTAGAACATTATTTATATTTTCTATATTATTAATTATATTTTCATTTATAATATGATTATTTTCATTATTATTATTATTTACTATATTATTATCAATTTTTGTAAAAGAGAAATATGGGTCCACAAATCCTTCTTTCTCATATATATAGTTTGCTGGACATTCCTCTAAACATTCTACTTCTCTGACATGGTGTATTCTTTTGTTTTTTATGTCCATAATCCTATATGAGTAATTTTTCTTGCTGAAACCAAGAAATATTCCTTCCTTTGCTTTTGGAGTGAAATTGGATTTGTTTTCCATATTATCAATATAATAACATTTACATCCAAAAGTTCTTAAGTGTTTTAAAGAAATACTTTTTCCTGATATGACTTCATCAGGTATTAAATTATTATTTCCTTCATGAGGAATCATATTATACAAATAAGCCGCATGTCTTACTGCATATTCCCAGAAATTTTCAGATAATTTTGCCCAAAATAATAAAGTTTTAGCTGTGTTTTTTATTGTTTGATTTATCCTTTCGGCTTTTCCATTATTTTCTGGACAATATGGTGGAGAGAATGATTTTTCAATTCCATTATCTTTACAGTATCTTCTTATTTTCTTATTTTTATATTCTTTACCACCATCTGTTTTAAATATTTTAACTTTATAATTATCAAATTGATTGTTAAGGTATTTTAGAAAATCGATTATAATGTCTGGCGCTTCAGCTTTAGATTTTAAAGTGAAGAGCCAAACTTTCCACGAATATTCGTCCAAGAAAGTTATAAAATATTTTTTGTCATTAATAGAACTGTTATATGGCCCCGAAATGTCAGAGTGTATAACTTCAAGTATCTTGTTTGATTTAGGATTGTTCCCATTATGTGGGGAATGCTTCATTTTTACTACTTTACATTCTTTACATTTTGGGATCTTGATCTCGTGTAGTTCTAAATGTTTAGAAATATTTCTTATATATTGATGGCCCATTCTTCTGTGCCATATTTCTAGACTGTTTTGCCCTAAATCATCTAATGATAAAATATTTTGATTATTTATTATACTTTTTGTGTTTATTTTAAATTGATTAAAATCAGTTGATAGAAACGTTCCGATAACATTTTTATCACAGTCAGATATAGTCAATTTTACTTTTTCTTGACTTATTGGCTCAATAACGGATGTTATACCTATTTTTGCGAATTCGATGGCACTTATCAAGTTTTTATGTGCCTTTTTTGAATATAACACTTTGTTTAATTTTATATGGTAGTTGTTTATGGTAAATTCACAACTACCATATCCTTCAAAGTCTAAAGTAGTATTGTTTGCACATCTTAGTTGTACAAAATCTTCTTTATAATCTTTCAAAAGGTTTTTATCATTAGTTACATGTTCGTAAGCTCCACTATCATAATACCATTCAACTGTTTCGTTACTTTCTATATTTCTTTCAATTATGTTTACAGATTTTTCATCATTATCTATATTATATGGTTCATTTATTGATTCAATTAGCAAAGCATCATTAATATGTGGTTCACATAATGGTCTGATGTCTTCAAAATTATCATCTCTTTCGCTGTCACTTTCTTCATATTTAGAAGTTATTTTTTCCACTAAACCAAATGATTTTAATTCTTTTTCTTCATTTTTATGGTTTTTCTGGTAGAGTGATTGTTGCCTCCCTTCTTTTTTGTTTTCTCTTGCTTTCATATTGTATTTACAATCTTTTGTGAGATGTCCTCTTATCTCACAAATATGACAATATAAATTTTTGTTAGTTTTGTTATTGTTTCTGTTTATTTTCTTAACAAAACCTTTTCCTTTATGATAGTTTTTATTTTTATAACGTTTTTCAATTAGATCTATATCCATTGGATCATCATGATCATCATGTTCATCCATTGTATTTTCCCAATTTTCTAGATATGATCTAGCTGAAATTCTATCTTTTATACTTTCATATAATTGTCTGGCGGTAGTTTCTAAAGTTACATCTATAATGTTTTTAAAGTCATTTGGTAAAATATTGAACATGTACTTTAATTTTTCCCTTTCAGTCAAATTTACTCCGGCATCTTCCATTTCACCGAATATTTCATTTACGCTATCAGCCATCTTCATTATTTGGCTGCGGTCATTTGCCTTAAGTTTTCGCAATTTCTTGAGCCAGTATTCAGTGTCATTATTCTTATCACCGTATTTTGAAGTTAGTTTTTCCATAATTGTGAATGTTTTCTTCATTCTACTAACTTCCCTTAATATTTTTTCTTCAACGTTTTGAATCACCATAAGCATTAACTGAGAGTCTTTCTCTTCTGCTTTAGCAATGATTCTATTTCGGTTTTGAGTAAACACTTCATTGTAGTTTACATTTTCTCCACGATTTAATTGTAATTCCTCAATAATCTTCAGGATAGCTTTTACCGTCTTAGATTCTTCATTAGGATTAAGTCTATAGTTATTATCCTTCAGGTGAGAGATAACATCTTCTTCAATGAATTCTTCCATTCCATATCTCCTAGCTGCAGTCATGATAAGGAAATTCCATGTGGCAAAATTGGATACACCACGAAGACGTTGGTCCTTAGCTAAGTTAAATTGATAGGCCATCTTAATATTTTGTTAAAATCGATTTTTAAATTTAAAACTTTGTAATTTATTATAGAGTACTGAGACTCTTAATCTATTATTGTTTAATATTTATTTATTAATAATTAGATATATAACGCAAGTGTTATATAAATGGTTAACAAAGATTTAAAGTACAGATAAAATTACATGTTTTTATATTTAATTGTGGCTTGTTCTAGATACATACTAATTTATATTTTAATTTGTAATTACAATATATTTAATATAATTTAATTTAATATTTTATTAAACTTAAGCTAGACTATAACTTTATATTAATAAAATTAACATACGTTAACAATTATAATTTATTTATTTATTTTAATTTTAAAAATAACTTTTTTCATGTTACACAAGTCTGTCAATGGTGTTATAATTAATTATTTATATTGTATTTTTTTTAATAAAAAAAAAAATACAATACACATGGTAAAAGCCACATTTAATAAATTTTTATATTTTTTGGTTTATTTTAAATAATAGTAAATACATTTTTTCTTTTAATTTTTAAAAAATTCTAGACATATAACAAATTTAATTATATAATTATGAATCTATATTATTGGTATTATTTTTTCAATAAAAAGATAAGATAAATAAATAATAGAATTAAATGTATTTGATGGTAATATAAAATTCTATGTACAAAATATTTATAAAAAAAATAGTATAACATCACTTTTCACAATGAAAGTTTTGATAGTATTAGATGGTAATATAAAATTCTATGTACAAAATATTTATAAAAAAAAATAGTATAACATCACTTTTCACAATGAAAGTTTTGATAGTATTAGAACAATATTGTATTAGCAGTGATGGTATAATAACATCCAATATAAAATAATGGAATAATAATAATTTAAATATTTAACTTTAAGAAGAAAACTTTTGTTAAATTACAAATCTATTTAAGAATATTATATTAAATTAGGTTTATAATAGATATATATTTTAAATTTTGCTGTAATACCAATATATTTTAAAGAAGGAAATAATTATATATTAATAAGTTATATTAAAGTTTATTACATCAATGTATCACCATAATACGCCATATTAATTATATATTATATGTATAAAAAAGAACTAAAATTTTTAAGTTCTAGTCCTTTTTGTCCAAATCAAATTAGTATATGATATAAAATTCCAATTTATGAATAATTATATATTCAATTGATTCAAAAAACAAAAAAAAAAAAAAAAAAAAAAAAAAAAATAGGGATAAATAACTTTTTTTTAAAAAAAAAAAAAAAACTATTAATAAAATAAAATAAAATAAAATAAAATAAAATAAAATAAAATAAAATAAAATAAAATAAAAGTAAAAATAAAAGTTATTATTGATATAAAATACAAATATTCAAACCTTTAATTAATTATAAAATTAGTTTTTATGATTCAAACATAAATTAATGTCATAAATCAAATTTAAATCTAATGATTTTATAATAATTTTAAAATGTGGCTTGATTTCCAAATAATCAAATAATAATAATATTTATAATTAATAAGATATAAAATAAAGAAATAATAATATTTAAAACATAAATTAATGTTTTTAATTATATTCTTTTTATTTTGTATTTATCTTTATAGAGTTCTTAAATATTTCCTTAAATAATAATTATTAATATTTATAGTAACATAACATAAAAATTCATTAAATAGTTTATTTTAATCACAAGAACAACTAATTAAATAGTTAATTTTTACTAAAATAAAACATTTCTCTGAATTAAGAAAAGTGTAATGTAAGTTAGTGTATATGAAAGTTTTTAGATAGTTTTTAAATGTGGTCAAATATAATTATTTTACTTGAATAGATACATGTAATCTTATAATAAAAGTAAATAAATAAATAATACTTTAATATATTTAATAAATAAATCCTCAACAATAGTACCTCGAACATGAATTGTATATCATAATCTTATTAATCATTATAACACAAAGGAAAAAAAAAAAAAAAAAAAAAAAAAAAAAAAAAGGTTAATGAATAAAAAAAAATTAAATGTAACATTACATAATAATTTTTTTTTTTTTTTTTTTTTTTTTTTTTTTGATAATATAAAAAATTAAAAATAAAAAAGATAATTTATATATAAAAATATAAAATAGAATTTTATATATTTATTATTTATCTAGTATTCAATTTTATTTTATTTTTATTTTATGTTTTTATTTTATATTTTTATTTTCATTTAATAATTTATAATCCTTAAATAGTTGGGTTCGTTTAATAAAAAAAAAAAAAAAATTCATTTTTCATTGATTTGAAAAAAAAAAAAAAAAATAATAATAATAAAATTTAATACATTTAAAAAAATTAAAAAAAAAATTTTTTAATATATAAATTATTTTTGTTGACTTCACTTATATATAATAAAGAAAGGAGTATGCATAATAGAAAATGAATATAAAAATGAAAAAAAAAAAAAAATTGTTTATTATTATATCTATACATAATTATCGTCTAGAATTATCCATAAAAAAAAATTAAATTAAAAAAATCAATAAAATAAAAACTTTTTATATAACTAATAATAAGTACAGATTTAAAATAGATTTCTTTTTTTTTTTTTTATAAAAAAAAATTAATAATTAACCTTTTCATAACACTATTCATATAAAGTTTTTAATTAAATATAAGCAAACCTTTTCGTACACTATTAGTTTAAATTTTATTAATCAAAAAAAAAAAAAATATTCTATTATTAAAAAAAAAATTAATAATTAAAAAAGAATATATAAAACTAAATTTAGTTAATATATATTATTTTATAAAGAAAAAAAAAAAAAAAAAAAGGGTGTTAACCTCCATATAAAATATTAAATGCAGAAAATTAATTGTATAAGAATATAATTTACATTGAAAAAAAATGAGGAATGAAAAAAAGAAAAAAGAAGAAGAAAAAAGAAGAAAAAAGAAGAAGAAAAAAGAAAGAAAGAGAGATAGAATAGTATTATAATTATTTAAAATTGTAACAATGAATTAATATATGAATGATAAAAAAAAAATAATATTAATAAAATTAATTAAAAGTAATATATTTTAATTTTTTTTTTTTTTTTTTTTTTTTTTGTTCTAAGTCTACAGCTATTTTTAATTAAACATTCCTTTTTTCTGTCTAAATTATTTTTAAGTATATTTTCGTGCTATTTTTTTTAAACATTTTGAATTATTTTTAAGAATATTTAAGTTTAATCTAATTAATTAAAAATTAATATAGTTTTTGCTTTTTTCTTTTTTTTTTCTTTTTAATTAGTTAAGTAATAAAAATTTAAATAAAAATTAAAACAAATATATCAAAAAATCCATTGGCTATAATTATTGGTATTATAATAGATATATGTAAAATAACAATAAATTTATGTATATATGTATGATTTACATTATATTTACAGATATTTTTTATAATTATACCAAATAATTATAATAATATAAAAAAGATTAAAAAATAATTTAATATATAATTTAATTAAAAAAATATATATATTTATATTTATATTTAATAGAAAAAAAAATTTTTTTATTAATTATTATTATTTTTTTTTAATATTTAAAGTAATTTTCATTTATTAATAAATATTTAATAATAATAAAATGGCCTCAAAATCCGCACTTGAAGAACAATTAGAAAAAGTTGTTAAGGAATATCAAGAAATTCAAAGAGGTTAATAAACAGAGAAAATAATAAATTAATGATTAATTTGCATTAGTTTAATCTATAAGTAGTAACAAATTATAATTAAAAATAAAATAAAATAAAATAAAGTATTCATCTAAAGGATTGGATAAATATTAAATGATGATAAAAAATAATAATAACAATAAATAAATAAATAAATGAATAAATAAAGTAAAATAAAATAAGACATGATTTATATTTATATATTTCTAATCAAAATAAATCATAATGATATCAAATTTAATTCATCTTTGTGTAAATTTTCGTTAACTGATTTTAGGGAAAAAAATATAATAATTTAAAAAGATTATAAAATGATACTTATAAAAGAAAAATGGGAAGATCCATTAACCCTAGTTTTTTTTTTTTTTTTTTTTTTTTTTTTATAAAAAAATGATAATAATAGAAATAAAAATAAAAAAACAGTTAAATACTTAATTCCAATTATAATTTGATAAAAAAAAAATATTCATACATTTTATTACTTATTCTTAAATTTATCTTTTTTTTTTTTTTTTTTTTTTTTTTTTTTTTTTTTTAAAAAATAAAATAAATAATAATAATTTATACTAAATAATTATAATTATTCATTTATTTTAAATAAAAATTAAAAATAATTATAATATTATAATAATATTATTAATTAAAAAGATTTTTCCAAAAGTGTTACCTCAAGACAACAATTAGAATCTCAAAAACAAGAAAATGAATCTATTCAACAGGTTTTTATAATTATCATTATCATTATTATTATTACATTTATTCTTTAAATTATAAATTTATAAAATTTATATTTAAATGAAAAATAATTAAAAAGATTTAAATTACTTATTTCTAATATACTAAATTATATATATATATATACATTATTATTATTTATTATTTATTTATTTATTTATATTTTAAAAAAATGTTTTTGTTAAAATATATATAAATATATAATATATTCTTAAATTAATACAATTTAAAATTTAAAATTAACCTAAAAAAAATAAAAAATATACGTATTTATAAAATACACATCTTTATATATATATATATATATATATATATTTTTTTTTTTTTTTTCATATTTTTCAAATAAAAAACCATATTATCAATTATCATTAAATCTGGAATTTATTAAAAAATAATAATAATGGTGATATTAATGAAATATAAATAATAAAAATAAAATTAATAAATAAAAGGAATTTAAAGAATTAAAAGAAGATGCTGTCATATATAAGATGATCGGTCCAGTTCTTGTTAAGCAAGATAAAGCTGAAGCTACTCAAAATGTTGATAAACGTTTAGAATATATTAATGGTGAAATGTAAATAATTTATTATAATAATAACTCTATTTTATAACTATAATTTATATTTATATCTATATATTAAAATTATATGTCCTTATTTATAAAATTATAATAATTTTTTGAAAGAAAAAAAAATATATATATAATATTTAAAATTATTATGATATTAAATTACTAATAATATATAATTTTATAAATATATTATTATTATTATTATTATTATTATTATTATTTTAATCTCTAAATATATGTATTGATATTATTATTATTATTATTATTAAAATTTTTGGATATTTTATTTGATTTTAAACTTAAATTTTATAAAATACTATTCAACACCTCCACGCTAATGACCCCTAAACCTCTATTTCTATTAATCAACCTATTTAATTTAATATAATACGAAATTATATTTTTTAAAATTTATATCAATGTTAATATATATATATATGTATGTATTTACCAATGTCAAATATAAAATTTACTATACATTTTAACTAGTAAAAGAATTGAAAAATTAATTAAGGAACTTGAAGAAAAACAAGAAAAGAAAAAGAATGAAGTTGCCTCACTTCAATTACAATTCCAACAACAAAAACAAGCTGCTGCCACTAAGGCCTAAATTTAATACAATTATAAAAATAAAAGAAGAAGAAGAAATCAATTAATCAAATCAATCAATAAATAAATTACTAATTTAAAATAATAATAATACTCTGAGCAAATATAAATTATTAAAAAAAAAAAAAAAAAAAAAAAGAATAAAAAAAAAATAAAAAATAAAAATTATAAAAAAGTAAATAAATAAAAAACATAATTAATAAAAAACAAAAAATTAAAAAAAAAAAAAAAAAAAAAAAAAAAAAAATAAAATAAAATTTTTTTTATTTTGCTTTGTTGACTTTTTTTTTTTACATGAAGAATTTATATTATTATTATTTGATATTTTGATATTTTGATATTTTTATTTTTTTTTTTTTTTTTTTTTTTTTTATTTTTTTTATTTTTTGACTTTTTTGACTTTATTATTATTATTATTTTCTACATAGAGACTTTATCATTATCTTTTTTTTTTTACATATTGACTTCTTATTGACTTTATTATTATTATTATTTTCTACATAGAGACTTTATCATTATCTTTTTTTTTTTACTTATTGACTTCTTATTGACTTTATTATTATTATTATTATTATTATTATTATTATTATTATTATTATTATTATTATTATTTGATATTTTGATATTTTGATATTTTTATTTTTTTTTTATTTTATTTTATTTTTATTTTTTTACTTTTTTGACTTTATTATTATTATTATTTTCTACATAGAGACTTTATCATTATCTTTTTTTTTTTTTTTTTTTTTTTTTTTTTTTACTTATTGACTTCTTATTGACTTTATTATTATTATTATTATTATTATTATTTTTTTTTTTTTTTTAGCTTACCTATCCTACCTTACCCTACCTCTAGCCAATGCATTTTATTCCTGCTGTCCGTAGGACACGATATATATATTATTATTATTTTTTTTTTTTTTATTTTTTATTTTTTTTGATTAATTAATCATAGAAAGTTTTAATATCATATCATAAAAAATAAAAAATTAAAGTTTAAAAGTTAAAAAAAAAAAAAAAAAAACTTTGGTGTGTATTATGTGTAGTAACATGATTACCAATAGTGAAGTCTAAAATAATAAAAACAAAAAAAAAAAAGTTAAACATCCTTTAAAAATAATAGATAGTATGTGATTAATTCACTAAACTCTTTCTCTCTCTCTCCCTCCTTAAACCACATAAGAAAGAATCATTCAAAAAAAAAAAAAAGTTAACTCAAGAGAGCTACTAAATGATTGGTATTGAGTTAACTTAGCAAGATATCATATTATATCATATTCCCACCAAGCCCCCACAATCCCCCACAATCCCCCACAAATATTATGGAACCAACCGCCGTAAGATCCACCATGAACTCTATTTTTTTTTTTAGGAGTTGGATCATTGAAATGTCTGTTTTCCATTCCCTTCCCCCTCTGGTATCCATCGAATTATTGTAGCTCCTCTTAAAAAGTTGAAATATCCACCAAAGAAGGAATTATATATATATAATATATAATATATATAAATATATATACCCTTATTTTAAGAAATTTTCATATTCTAAAATATTTAGAAATAAGAAGGAAGGAAGGAAGAAAGAAAGAAAGAAAGAAAGAAAGAAAGAAAGTTAAAGTAAAGTAAAGTAAAGTAGTAAATTAAGGAAAGATTCCTTAACTTTTATTGGGCCAATAAAATGAAAAAGGTTATCTAAAAAAAAAAAATCTAAAAAGATTTATGATTTATATTGACATAGAGGAAAAAATAAAAAAAAAAGGTTGAACATTCAAAATATCCAATGAATAAAAAGAAAGATTGGTCACCTTTTATTTTTTTTTTCCATCCACAGTAAAAAGGAAAAAAATTTTTTTTTTTTTAGGAAAATTATCAGAAAAACTCTATCACTTTTTTAAATCTATCAAATTTCAAAATAATAGTGGGATTTATATTTATAACCAGCAACTCTTAATCTTAATCTTAAAGATCAATAAAAAAATTTTTTTTTATTTTTTTTTAGAATAGGAAGAGAAAACATCAATAGTTTTAATAGGATAAAGCAGACCTAATAAATATAATTAATTGTTTTTAACTTTTATTTTATTTTATAATAATTCTACAGGTACAGGTAGAGCGGTTGACTATAGATTTTTTTTTTTTTTTTATTTTTTTTTTTTTTTTTATTTTTTTATTTTTATTTTATTTTTTTAGACTTAGAAAAAACTTTATTTAATTTAATTTATAATAATAATAAAAATTACATGATTTAAATGAAAAAAAAATAACAAATAAAATGCATAAAAAAAAACTATTATATATTATTATAATAAAAAAAAGTGCGTTAGAAGCAATAGCCTCTAATTTTTTTCCCCATTTCTTGATTGATAACACCATGTCCATTATTGAGAGTAATAATTTCAGTATTAGTGTTATCAAACGAATCTGTATCAAAAAAAAAAAAATTTTACCAGGGAGGTGAAAGATCTTACGGATTGTAATAATTATCGTGATATTTCTCTTATAAATGTTGGCTTAAAAATTATTTCAAAGATTGTTACTAATAGAATTGCTAAATATGCCCTTGAACATAAATTTGTTAGACCTGAACAATTTGAATTTAGAAATAAAGAAGAATGCATAAGTTTATTATATTTCAATTAGAGAGATATGTCAAAGAAGAAAATTTCAAGGAAATTTTACTTATCTTGCTTTTCTCGATCTTAAAAAAGCCTTTGATTCAGTACCTATCTTTAATATTTTGACCAAATTATATAACTTAGGAATTAGAGATAAATGTCATCTGTTTTTTAAAAGAATCTTTATCTATCCTCTAAAGCTCGTGCTTTTTTTTTTTTAATGGTAATCTCTCAGAAGAATTTTCGATTAATCATGGTGTTAGACAAGGATGCCCTCTATCTCCTATTTTATTCAATATGTTCATTCATGATGTACTGGATAAACTGGATAATTGTGATAAGTATGGTGCATATTTAGATTCTCAATATTGTTGTGGTGGACTTTTTTTCGAATGATATTGTTTTAGTTGCTCCATCTAAATAAGCTCTTAAGAAAATTTTGAGTAAAGTTTATGAATGGGCTATTATTAAAAATGAAATGACTTTTGGAATTAATAAGTGTGCTACTCTTGTTGTAAAAACCGATTAACTTTGTTAAACCGATAAACTATGAAGATCCATCTTTCTTTATTGGAAGTAACAAATTACCTAAAACTGACAACTATACTTATCTTGGTATTCCTTTTGATGAATCTTTATCACTGAAACCAATACAATCCAAATTAAACAAGTAATTTTAAATATCAAGTTAAAATTTGTACTTTCGATTTCTTATTAATAAATCTATTCCTCTCACATTTGAAGAGATATGTTTTTAATTTCGTTTATTCTTAGTCATGTTTTATATTATACTTCTCTCGTGAAGATGCTCTAAAGCTCAAAAAAAAAAAAAAAAAAAAAAAAATAAAAAAAATAAAATAAAATAAAATTATTAATAGAGGACTTTATTGGTGTTATGGATTTAAAATCTCGTAAATTCTTATGTTAGTCTCTATGATATTACTCATGAATTGAGAATACCTTCCCCTCTTTCAGTTATCTGTGCTATATATCTCAATTACACTGCTTTAGAAAATGGAAAAAACTTCATCATGTATTATTCATCATCTCACTAATTAATATTCCTAACTGTGTCATATTACTCATGAATTAAAGAATAAAGGACTTTGAATAAAAAATTAAATGGTAAGAAAACAAGTGAAATAAAAAAAAAGAAAAAAAAAAAGTTTTATTGGGAAAGAGATGGCTTCAAACCCTCAAAAGCAGAAAAAAAAAAAAAAGCTTTATTGGGAAAGAGATGGCTTCAAACCCTCAAAAGCAAAAAAAAAAAAAAAAAAAAAAAAAAAAATAATTATTTACAAGGAGAATGATTTTGGATTTATTTCAGAAATCAAAAACTTTTAACATTTCATTAATCCTATAAGTATCAAATTAGGATTCCTTTGGATTTCTCGATTTAGGCCCGGCTTTTAAATTTGACATTTAGTATTTCTTTTTTAAAAAGAAAAAATAAAAATAGTCTCAGAAAATTGACCTAAATGTTGCCCATGTCGTGGTGGTTAGTGTACCTATGCTTTTTCTCACTGGATCTTTACCCTGTAAAGCTTTGGAAATTTTATAGAAATAAATCTTTTACTTTTTCTAGATGATCTCTTTTTTTTTTTTTTTTTTTTTTTTTTTTTTTTTTTTTTTTTTTTTTTGAAATTTGCAATGATAATTGAGCAAAAAAAAAAAAAAAAAAGGTTTTATGATAATAATATCTATTATTTTATAATGAATGCTTCTTCTTGGCAGGCATTCAAATATATATATATATATATATATATATATATATATATATAAAAATATACTTAATGATGGAGCTGCTTGTCCTTTAAAACGCTTGACGAAATAGAATTAGAGTACATAGGGTGAGATAGCTTCTTTAATTTTAACCAAGTACTCCTAGCATTTTTATTACGAAAATCATTACATGCAGATTCTATTGACTGATGAAATTGTTTTTGATTTAATAGAAATCTTAATTGACCTGACTTTACCACATATATATTTTTATATTCACAAAGCAAATTTAAAAATTCATCAAGGTTTTCAAGATTAGGACCTAAAGAAAAATTTTTGATTTCATTAAATGCAACATGCTTTTCATGAGAAAGTTTTTTGATAATAATAAGGGCAGTGAAAAGCTGAGTCTTTAAGATCACAAGAAACTCTCCATGGACCTGGAAAAACAGTCCACATCATTGTGGGATTGTTTTACAGTATTCATCTTTTTTCTTTTTTTTTTTTTTTTTTTTATAAAAAAAAAATAAATAAATAAATATATAAATAAAAATAAAGTAAAAAACTATAAAAATAAAAAATAAAAATATTTT
>JACVTC010000051.1:192500-272500 GCA_016946835.1 Neocallimastix lanati (nom. inval.) | reverse complement strand
AAAAATAACACTAATAATACTATAATATTCTAATAAAAAACATTATAATAATAATCATAATATAATAATAATAATAATAATAATAAAAATTTTTTTTACCTTCTAATAATTCAAGTTCAATCTTATCTGGAATCTTTCCTTTATCCTTACCAGAGACAGAACCAGCAGTGGTACTACCTGCAGTACTACCTGCACGATGGTATTGACTACCACCTCTTCTACTGTTAGCATCATCATCAACATCACTATATTCAGAATGAGCATAGCCTCCTCTGTTGGAAGAAGAACCCCATTTATTACTACCACTTGGTGAAACTGGTGGCATATTCTTATCATTACCATTATTCTTTGTAATTAATGGAGATAATGGTTTTGGGAAAGCAGGAGATTTTGGAGAATTCATTTTATTGAAACTTCTCTTTGTATTTATATGGTTATTATTTTTAAAACCATTATGATGTTGTTGTTGTTGTAAACTACTAGTTCTTTCTCTTAAATTGTTTTGATTATTACCATAGTTATTTAATGCCCATCCTTGAGCACCACCCATACCAGTCATTTCTAATTCTAATTTTTGTTTTGATAATTCATCTTTAGCCTTTAATGAATGAGTACTAGCACGTCTATTATTCATAAAACCACGATTATCATCATGATGTGGATGATGATATACATTATCATCATTAGCCTTCCTAAGATGATTTTCATCAATTGGAGCAGAGTATCTTGGATGGAATTTCTTTGAGTTCATACCTGGACTCTTTGGATATAAGAATTCGCGATCATGAGCTTTTTTAAATTTTTATTATTATTATAATTATAATTATAATAAAAAATAATATATTTTCAGTATTTATATATATATATAAACAATTAATAAATAATAATAATAATAAATTATTTTATACAAAATATATATATATATATATACATAAATATAAATAAAATTTTATACAAAACAAAATAAATATTATTAATATTTGTTTTATTAGTTAAAAAATAAAAAAAAGAAAAGAAAAAAAGTATAACTATTTATATGTGTATATTAAATCATATTAATCATTAATATAATATAATATATTATTGTATTGTATTGTATTTTTTTACTATTATTTTTTTTTAAAATTTTTTTTAAAAAAAATAAAATATTAATAATAATAAATAAAAAATAAATTACCTTTTTCAACATTTCCTAAAGTTTCTCTTTGAGCCATTTGTTGTAAAACAGTAATAAAGAATCTAATTTGAATTGGTGTTGCTTGTTGTAATAATGAATATAATGCAGTTGTTCTTTCACAATTGGATAAAACACTGAACCATTGTTCAATAGCTTTTAATTCTTCTCTAAAATTATCGTCAAGCTTAGCTTGAGCCATTTCTTCTAAAGTTCTTTCATAGTAAGATAATTCTTCAAAAAGTCTTATAATAAATACAATATATATATTAATTAATTGTTTCAACTAATTTCATAAATAAGCAAAAAATAATTTCTAATTTTTTTATATTATTTCTTTTAATGATAAAATAATACAACTATTTATTAATTTATATTATATTATATTATATAACTATTTATAAAGATATATTAAATAATATTGATTACTAATTTATTATTATTTTTTTTACCTATCGTTAGCTTCAGCTTCTGGTGATTTAAAATTTCTATTAATAACTTCAGAAGCTGGTCTACCAGCTTGAGAAGTCAAATTATTACGAGGAGCTTGACCACCGGCCATGCCTGAACCAACTAAAATATCAGAAACTGGTCTTTGAAAGTCACCACCCCCTAATAAATCCGAACTAAGGGAAACTTGTTGAGATGGCTGACCTAATAAATTAGCAGCTGCTGGTGGAGATGACATTCTCTTTTAGATTCAATTAATTATTTTTATTATTTGTTGAAACAATAAAAGATTTAAGAAATTTATTATTATTATATGAATGAAAAATAAATATATATATAAAAGTATTTATTATATCATATATAGAATATAAAAAAAATAATATTATTAAATTTTGTATTATATTATTGTGGTTAAGTAAATCAGTTTTATTCAAAAGTAAAAAAAAAAAAAAAAAAAAAAAAAAAAAGATGAAACTATTATATTTATTATATTTATATTAGAATAATTCAATTTTCCTTCTATACAATTTCATTATTATCAGTTATTTACTATATTTTTTTCATTATAAAAAAGTTTAATATAAATAGATTTAGTAGCTTATTTTGTATAATCAATTTTGAAACAAATAATTTTTCTTTGTTGAAAAAATAGTAATAATAATTAATTATTATTGCTTTTATTTAATAGTTATATGTGATTATATTTATTGATATATATTCATCTATGTATTCTATTAATAAACTATGTTCAAATACTGTTAGTTTTGTATGATGTTTGAATATGCTTTTATTAATATGTATATAGCAAATAAGTGTTTATTACTATTACAAATAAAAAAAAAAAAAAGAAACTATATTGACTTTTGATATTTTCATTAATTTTTTTATATATCACAATTTTATAAATAGTTTTTATTATATTATATTATATTATATTTTTTTTTTTTTTTTGTTTTTTTCGTTTTTTTGTTTTTGTTTTTATTTTTTTCTTTTTATTATTTTATTTTTATTTATTTATATAGAATGATTATTTTATTCTTAAGATATCAATTATATATTTTGAATTCTTTCCATAATATTTTATGTATATATATTTATTATTTTATGTATATATTTATGATATTTATTTATATTCAACAATACAATTTTATTTTATTTATTGATTTCTTTAGTTCTTTATTTTTTTTTAATATTGTATATATAAAGTTCCTATAAATAAATACATATAATATTTTTTCTTTTTTCTTTTCTCTTTCTTTCTCTATTTTTATTTTGTTAAAAATATTATAAAAATTTTATTTTGATAAACTATTATTTTTTGTCCAAAACATTTATAATATTTCTTTCATTTAAAAAGGTTTTTATATTCAAAAATTTTATAAAAACATAAATAAATAAAAAGTTTTTTTTCTTTTTAGTTTTATAATTTTAAGAAATTTACATTTTTATATGATACGATATGACTTTTTTATTTTATTAATATTATTAAATAAATAAAAACTTTTTAAAAGTTTAAACTAAATCTACTTCTACAAATTATAAATATTAAAGATGAAAAATAAAGAGGTGTAATTATTAAGAAGTAGAAAAAAAAAAAAAAATTTTTTTATCGTAATATTCTATTTAAAAAAAAAAAAAAAAAAGAAAAAAGAAAAAAAAAAAATTTCTTTATTTTATTACTACATTAATATAAAATAAATAATAATAAAAATATATATATATAATAAATTTAAATAATATATATGGTTAAATAATAATTAATTTTTAATATAAAAAAATATATCTTTAAAAAAAAAAAATAATAATAATTAAAATCGAAATTCAATTATTAAATTTCGATTATTTTTAATTAATTACAATTACACAATACATAAAATATTTATTTACTTTTATTGTATATATTTATTTATTTACTTATTTATTTAAATACATATTTATTTACTTTAATTGTATATATTTATTTACTTATTTATTTAAATACATATTTATTTATTTAAATATTTAAATATATTTTATCTAAAGGCTTATATTTTTTTTAACATATTATATAAATGAAAATTACCAAATGTTTACTTTTTTTAATTATTAATTCAATTATATAAAAGGATTTTTACCCTTTGTTTATTTATTTCTTATTTATTTTTTTATTTATATGCATTATTTATTTTTTTATTTATATGTATTATTTATTTCTTATTTATTTATTTATTTATTTATTTATATATCCCACAAGAAATAAAAATAAAAAAACATACACACAATTGTTATTAAAGGACTAAAATCGGATAAAACTTTAATTATTAATAAAAAGGACAAAAACATTTCCAATTTTTTGTTGAAATTATTCAATACTATTATTATTATTATTATTAATTGTTATTATTATTATTATTATTATTAATTGTTATTTATTATTATTATTTATTATTATTATTATTATTTATTATTATTATTATATATTATTATTATTATTATTATTGGTTATTGTTTTTTTTTTTTATGCTTTTGAATGGATGATTAACAAAATTTTTAAATAATAATAAATAATAATTAAAATGTTTTTTTTTTTTTTAAAAAAAATTTTATTTTTATATTATATTATATTGTGTTGTATATTATATTATATTTAGTCTATTGTAATGAATTGAATGGAATATATCAACAAAGTATTTGCCTTTTCATTGCCTAAATAAATTCAGAGATTGAAACTTAAATAATTATAATATTTAATGTCATCGAAAGATGTTCATTTTATTTTATTTTATTTAATTTTATTTAATTTTTTAAGTTTAAAAGAAAAAAAAAAATGAAATAATATATTATATTATATATTTAAATATAAATTAAATATATATTTATTGTAAGTATATAATTATTATATAGAATTATATTATTATATCTATAATAATAATTATATAGAACTATCTATACCTATTAAACCTATTATACCTATTATACCTATTATAATTATATATAATTTTATCTATAATATTGATATAGAATTATCAATTGTACCTATTATAATAATAAATAATCATATTTATATTTAGATATTTATTATAATTATAGAATTATATTATATATTTATTATATAGAATTATATCTATTACATATAGTTATATATGTAATTAATTCAATTGAATCATTTCAAATTGAAAACAAACAATTTTTTATTCTATTACATATATATCAATTGACAAATTTTTTTTATATAATTGTATTATTTGAAAGAAATGCATTAAATATAACAAAATATTGTTAATATATTATAAATAGTATATATATTTATTGAATAGTATTCATTATATATTATTTATTTATTTATTTATTATTCAAATAATTAAATGAATAAATATATTTTTTTTCCATTTCAAAAATTAACAAATAAAAAAAAATTGAGTTTATAAAATGAATTTAAAATATATTTAAATATATATTTTATATATAATAATATATTAACTATAGATGACATAATTGACATATATTAATATTATATTAGGCTAAAATATATAATATATATTTATATTATCAAAATAAAAATATTGATATATTACAGTCAATTACATTTTATATATAAAATTTTATTTTTATTTTTATTTTTATTTTTTTTGATATAAAACTTTATTCATTAATAAAAAATCATTTTTTATATTTAATTTTAATTTTATTTTTTTTTATATAATTTTAATTTTTTAATTTTAATTTTTTTTGTTCATTTCCAATTTCATCGGTTCAAAAATAACTTAAGAAGTAAAGAAGGAAAAAAATAAGAATGAATGGTAAGGTGGTGGTTGGTTTTTATTAAGGAAAAGAATAACAAAAAGCTTACAATAGTTATACTTCCTTTCTATATATCGATACATATATGATTAAAGTAAAAATACAATCTTATTTAAATAGATCATACTTTTAAGACCAAAAAAGTTATTAATGTAGAAAGAATAAATTTTATTATTATTTTTTATTTTTATTTTTAATTTCGTCCTTCACATTTAATACTTCTTTCATTTATTTAATGCTTTGTTTTCTTCCTCTTAAAAGCAAAAATTTAAAAGATAGAAATATAATAGTAAAGTCAATAGAAGTAACATATGTAACAAAATATAAAAAATAACAAAATAAAATATATTAAAATTAAAATATAATAAAAATTAAAAAAATTAAAATTTGTTTTGTACCAGAAGATAAATATTTATTCATTCATTTAATAATTACTTATTTATTTATTTATTCATTTAATATTTATTTATTTATTCATCTAATTAATTAATTATTTATTTATTTATATTTATATCAATGCATAGTCAAAGCAAAGTCATGAAATAAAATAGAAATAAAAAATATTAAAATTCATGCATAAATAATTAAAATATATAACATTGATTTAATGTTTATTTATAAAATAAAATAAAAATGAATGAATGAATAAAATATAAATAAATAAGAAGAAAGAAATAAATGAATATCTATATTTAAATAATAAATCATTATCAATAAATAATAAAAATTAATAAAGTTATTGTATTCTTCCCTGTCTAAAAAAAAAAAAAAAAAAAAAAAAAAAAAAAACAATAATAAATAATAAATAATAAATAATAAATAATAAATAATAAATAATTAATAATAAATAATAAATAATAAATAATAAATAATAAATAATAAATAATAAATAATAAATAATAAATAATAAATAATAAATAATAAATTAATAAATAATAAATAATTAGTAATAAATAATAAATAATAAATAATAAATAAGAAATAATAAATAATAAATAATAAATAATAAATAATAAATAATAAATAATAAATAATAAATAATAAATAATAAATAATAAATAATAAATAATAAATAATAAATAATAAATAATAAATAATAATAATTATAAATAATAAATAATAAATTATTTAATTTTATTTATTTATTTATTTATTATTTAATATTGAATGAAATAAAATTTTATGGTAATTAAATTAATTTTATTAAATTTTATTTTATTTAATTTAATTTTAATTAATCAAATAATAAATTAAAATTATTAAAATAAAAATAAAAAAAAAAAAAAAGAAAAACAGAAAATAACAGAAAATGCCAATAAAAAATAAATTAACACAATTTATTATTATTAAAAAAAAAAGATTTTTAATTTCGAAAAATACACCAATAAAAGATTTTTAATTTCGAAAAATACGCAAATAAAAGATATCAGAATTAAAAGGAAAGGGAAGAAGAAGAAGAAAAAGACATTCATATTAATTTCATTGTTGGATTTGGATGATTGTTTTTTATATTTTATGCAATAAAACAAAAATAAAATAAAAAATAAAAATCAAAAAGATTAAATAAAATTTAAAAGAGAGATAGACGTTGACGATAAAACTATAAACATAACTCAAGAGTAATTTTAAAAATTATAATAAATGAATTTTGAGGAAAAAAAAAAAAAAAGATTATTTATTATTTAAGCAAAATAAAATACAATAATACTTTAAAAAAAAAAAAAAAAAAGATTAACCTTTCCAGTAATACTTTATATTTATATATATTTATATATATTTATATATTTATTACTACTTATTATATAATTCTATAATTTTTTATTATTTATTATTTATAATTTATTATTTATTATTTATTTTATATTATTTATTATTTATTATTTATTATTTATTATTATTTATTATTTATTATTTATTATTTATTATTTATTATTTATTATTTAATATTTAATATTTAATATTTATTATTTATTAATAAATACTCTTTTTATTATTTATTATTTATTATTCAATTATTTATTATTTATTTATTATTTATTATTTATTATTTATTATTCAATTATTCAATTATTTATTATTCAATTATTTATTATTTATTATTTATTATTTATTATTTATTATTTATTATTTATTATTCAATTATTTATTACAAGTTTTATTTTGTTATTTTTATAGTTATTTTTTTTATTATTAAAAAATAAAAGTAAACATGATATAGAAGAATATATGTACATATAATTCATATATAATAATGATACGAATTTTCCTTCTATTTTAAATGGTTAATTAATAAAAAATAATAATAATACAAGAAAAGACATAAAAACTTTTAAATGATATTAAAATCAACATAATAAACTATCCATATAAAACCTTTTTTATTCTTTATATTCTTTCTATTTTATTTCTTATTTTTTTTTACTTAATCTGTTCTTCTAAAACTAAACTTCGTTAGCATCATTTCAATTTTATACAATACATATTATACAGGTTATAATATTTATTTTATTTTTATTTTCTTTTATATATATTTATATATTTATATATTTATTAATTTATCTATTTCTCTTATAATTTCTTTAGTTTTATGTTTTTATTTATATTTTTTTTATTATAAATAAACATTTATTTTTATTTTAACTATTCATCAATTTTAAATATAAAATATAAAATATAAAAAAAAAAAATTAAAATTATATTTCTATATATTTCTATATAATATTATAATAATAAACAATTTCTGTATTTTTTTTTTTTCTTTTTTCCTTTTTCTTTTTTTTTTTTTTTTTTTTTTTTTTTTCTTATATTAAATAATTAAAAATTAATTAAATGAAAAAAAAAGAATTTAATCTAAATAATAATAATTAAAATTTAATAGAATTGAATGAAATAAATTAATAAATGAAATAAAATAACATAATTTTATTTATTCATTTATTCATTTAATTTTGTTGCTATTATTTATTTATTTAGTATTTATTTATTCATTCAATTCCATATTCTAATTTTTTTTTTTTCTAAATAGTATCTTCCATTTTCCATTGAAATTAAAATTTATTCCATTTGTACTTCAAATCCTAAAATAAGATAAAAAAAAATTTATTAAAAGAAATACAGAAATTGATACAATAAAAATAAAAATAATAATAAATATCTGAATATCTGAATATATTATTGAAAAGATATATAAATAATTATTTATTATTTATTAATAAATACTCTTTTTATTATTTATTATTTAATAATTAATATTTATTATTTATTAATAAATACTCTTTTTATTATTTATTATTAATAATTAATATTTATTATTTATTAATAAATACTCTTTTTATTATTTATTATTCATTATTCATTATTTGTTATTTATTAATAAATACTCTTTTATTATTTATTATTTATTATTTATTATAAATACTCTCTTTATTATTTATTATTTATTAATAAATACAAATACTCTTATTATTTATTATTTATTAATAAATACAAATACTCTTATTATTTATTATTTATTAATAAATACAAATACTCTTATTATTTATTATTTATTATTTATTATTCAATTATTTATTATTTATTATTTATTATTTATTATTTATTATTTATTTATTATTTATTAACAATTCGAAACTCGAAACTTAATATAAAAATTAAAATAACTTTAAAAAAAAATTTTATTTTTTTTTTATAAAATTATTTAAAAATTTTTTTATAAAATTTTTGCATACATCTCCATCTAAATAAATATCACCCTTCTTTTTTAACGCAATAATCACAGTACATATTATATATATGTACTGTGATTATAACCTAGAGCCGTATAATATTCAATAGATATATGCAGAACCTTAACATAAGGCCTGAGTAGAGTCTGAGATAATATGTAAATCATACTTCCAACTTTATTTTACAGAAAAAAAAAAAAAAAAAAAAAAAAAAAAAAAGTAGGGTAGGTAGAAAATACCCCCTATAAATTAAGAAGGCATGTATAGGGTGAATCCAGAAATTATAGGTGTGTTATCCCCTAAAGTATTGAGCATCAGGATAAAAAAATTGAAAAAGTATTTTTATAAATTGGTATGTATTACATTTTTTTTTGTTTTTGTTTTTGTTTTTCTTTTTTTTTTTACGTCCATGTGATAGGTGATATTAAATGGTATTAATTAATAAATGTATGTTGATCAAAAAATAAAAAAAAAAAAAATTAATGAAATGATTAATAAAATACATTAAATTTGTATCATTGAATTAAATATGTATAATTCATACATTAAATATGTATAATTTATACATTAAATATATGAATATCTATATAAATTTGAATTTTTTTTTTTTTTTTTTTTAATTTCTATATGTAACTTTATGTTAAAAAAAAAAAAAAAAAATGAATAACTAATATAAAAAATAATAACAAAGAAAATAAATAATAGTATATAATAATTAATTTTTAATTTTTAATAGCTATGTTTCTATTCTTTTTATATAATTTATTCATTAGATATATTAAATATATAAATAGATTACAGAGTTAAAATTTGAATTTTTTTTTTTTAATTTTTAAATGAAATGTATGATTTATTCGGTGAATGGATGATTTTCTTTTAAATTTATATAGAGTTTGTTAAAGTGATATGATTTAAAATGGATTAACAAAGTTGACATTTACTTATTTATTTATTTATGTATTATCTATTTAATTTATTCATTTATTTTTGAAACGCCACATTTTCAAAAATGTAAACTTTTGCGAAAATGCAACCTTCGCCAAACAAACCCCTCTCCCCTCTTTATAATATTCAAATAGTATAAATAAATTATAAAAAAAAAAAAAAAAAAAAAAAAAAAAATGGAAAACATCGATTTAGTTATATTCATAATATCTTTATTAATAAAAAAAAAAAAAAAAAAAAAAAAAAAAAAAAACCTCGATTTAGTTTATTCAAAATATCTTTATTAATAAAAAAAAAAAAAAAAAAAAAAACTGGAAAACATCGATTTAGTTATATTTAAACTCTATTAATATTATCTTTTTTTTTTTTTTTTTTTTTTTTTTTTTTTTTTATGAAGAATGTACGATCCATTTGTATTAATTTTCAAGAAAATTTAATAATAATAATAGTTTGAATTAATCCATTAATTTATTTATCTAATACATTCATAAACATTTTATTTATATTATTTTATTGTATTATATTTTTTATTAATAATTTTAATCTTTTATACTACTTCACTATTTATTTTATTTTTATTTTATTTTTATTAATATTTTAATCTTTTATACCACTTCACTATTTATTTTATTTTATTTTTTTTTTTTTTAATTTTTTAATCTTTTATACTTTTTCACTATTTATTTATTTTATTTTTTTTTATTAAAATTTTAATCTTTTATACTACTTTATTATTTATTTTATTTTATTCAATCTGTACTTTATATTTAATATCCTACTATTTATTTTATTTTGTTTTATTTTCATTAATATTTCAATCTTTTACACTACTTGGCTCTTTATTTTATTTTATTCAATCTGTACTTAATATTTAATATTTTACTATTTATTTTAATTTATTTTATTTTATTTTATTTTATTTTATTTTATTTTATTTTATTTTATTTTATTTTATTTTATTTTATTTTATTTTATTTTATTTTATTTTATTTTATTTTATTTTATTTTATTTTATTTTATTTTATTTTATTTTATTTTATTTTATTTTATTTTATTTTATTTTATTTTATTTTATTTTATTTTATTTTATTTTATTTTATTTTATTTTATTTTATTTTATTTTATTTTATTTTATTTTATTTTATTTTATTTTATTTTATTTTATTTTATTTTATTTTATTTTATTTTATTTTATTTTATTTTATTTTATTTTATTTTATTTTATTTTATTTTATTTTATTTTATTTTATTTTATTTTATTTTATTTTATTTTATTTTATTTTATTTTATTTTATTCAATCGTTGAGTATCTTTTAAATTTTCTGGCCTTGGCCAGAAAATTTAAAAGATGCTCAACAATTTATTGGTCTATACAATTACTATAGAAGATTTGTTAAAGATTTTTCAATTTTTGCAAAATCTTTACATAATTTATAACAAGAAAGAATATTAAATTTTTATGGACAAATGAGTGTGAAAATGCTTTTAAGGAATTAAAGAAAAGATTAATTACTTCTCCAATTCTATTCCATCCTGATTTTACAAAACCTTTTATAGTAGAATGTGATGCAAGTAATTATGCTATTGGTGCTGTTCTATCGCAAAGGGATAAAGATAATCATTTACATCCAGTAGCATATTATTCTAGAAGTTTACTAAACGCCGAAATTAATATATATAATATATATACAATTACTGATAAAGAACTACTCACTATAAAGGGATGCTTTTATTGCTTGGAGACGTCTACTCCTTGATGCTAAATACCAAATTACTGTCTATACAAATCATAGGAATTTAATATACACATTAGGAAAGAAAGGGGTCTCAAATCAAAGACTACACAGATGGTACCTTTTCTTCCAAAAATATAATTTTATAATAAAGTATAGGCAGGGAAACAAAAACGGAAAACTTGACAGTCTATCTAGAAGACCTGATTATATTAAAAACAACACTTTATGAAGAAAAACCTGAAAATATTTTAGACATTAAAAACGTTAAAGAAATTCTATGTTTTGTTAGTATTGTTAGTGACCTTTTTAGAAAGGATTATTGATGCTACCAAGTCTGACGCTTACAACTGAAGATATTCGACTTTACTTTACACCTCAAAATGTAAAAAAAAAAATGATATATCTTATAAGCCCTTTAGAAAAATGAAAAAGTTTAAAATAAAGGACAATTTAATATTTTATTATAACTTAGTCTATATTCCTGAAGTTCTCAGATCTCCGATTAGAAATATTAACTAAATATCATGAAAAGCCCGCTGCCGGTCATTCATTTAAGAATTAAAAGAACTTTAAAGTTAATAACAAGGAACTTTTGGTGGCCTAAAATAAAAAGAAGATGTAAACAGATATGTAAACTCTTGTCAATCCTGTGCATGAAACAAAGTAAGTAGGCACAGAAAATTATGGTCTTCTACAACCTTTGGTTACTCCCGAAAAAAACCTTGGAAATCTATTGAAATCGACTTTTTATGCGGTCTTCTCGATTCTAAAGGATATATAGTAATAATGGGTAGTTGTCGATCGTTTTTCTAAAATGATCCACTTAATTCCCTTTAAACCAATACCGGATGCAAAACAAACTGCTTAGGCTTTTTATGAATAATATCTTTAAACTACATGGTTTACCTCGAGATATATATACAGAAAGAGGATCTACCTTGCAGAATTTTCATATAATAATTTCTGTTAATGAATCTATCAAGGAAACACCTTTCTTTATAAATTATAGGTTCCATCCTTCCATGGACGAATTTTTTTTATTATCTCAAATGGATACTAATTTAAAATATATTAAAAAATGTAAATACTAGGAAATTATCGAAATCTCTGAATTTAGGACTAACTAGAAGAAAAATTGTTATGAATATCGTGTAAGGTATAAATATAAAAATACAAATGATTGGGTTCTTTTAGAAGAAGTTGAAAAAACAACTCAAGAAATCAAGACATTTATTTATTATATTTAAAGAATGGAAGGAAGTTTACTTCGATTATATAAAATTTAAAAAAAAAAAAAAAAAAAAAATTTTTTTTGAAAATTTTATTTTTTTATTTATTAATTTTTAAACTTTTACTTTTATTATTATCAATTTTTAATTAAGTTTAATTTTTCAATATTTCCAACATGAAATTGCAATTTCAAAATTTCAAAATTCAAAAAAAAACATAGCTATATTACACTATTAACTATCAATTTATAATTCAATATAATCAAAGATTTATAAATTATTATTATTTTCAATTTTTTAAATGTTAATGTATAAAATTAAAAAGTTAATAAGAATTAAAATTTCAAATTTTCAATTTCAAAAAAAATTTTCACCAAAAACATTTAAAAATTGTATCATTACATTTACAAACATCAACTTTCATAACAAAATTTTAATTTTATTAAATTTTTAGGAATTTCAAAATTTCAATGAAATGGTCACTTCAACGGGGTTTCCTATAAAAATTTAAAAGCACTCAAGTGACCTTCCTCCTCCAAAAATTAAAAAAAAAAAAAAAATTTAATTTATGAAATTTCAAAAAAATCTTTTAACAAAAAATTTAGACCTCCTTATCGTTACACAAAAATCATCTTAAATCCGATTTTTAGGGGAGGGCATTGTTGAAATTTTAACTGAATTAAAATCTCAATTTCAGTTAAATATAATAATTCTGAGAATATTAATAAATAAGGTTTATATCAATAATTAATTTCAATTCAACAATTGACGTCACGTGTATTATATTTATATTATGTTTTATATATGTTTACAACATATCTATAATAATTTCATTTATTCAAATTAATTATAATTAAATAGAATAACTTAAAAATGTATGGCTTTATTTAAAAAATATTATACGCCACATTGTGAAATGCACAACCCCCTATATAGATATATTGACTTTAATAAAATAATATGTTTTATTAAAAATTTTACAAAGTCAATATGTTATTAAATTTAAAACATAAAATATATCAAAAGTTTATTATGAATAAATAAAATATTATTATTATTGATGTTATTTGAATATTGAAAAAAAAAATAAATAAATATTATTAATATTGATATTATTTATTTTCTCAAAGTAAATATTTAAATATTAAAAAAAATAAATAATATTAAAATAATATTGATTATTAAATAAACATTATAAAATTAAATATTGCAAATAAGTAGGAGAGTTACATTTCATAAAGTGGCGTATTAATAAATATTTGCATATTAATGACATCCCACTTGAGGAAATGCAACTCTCCAATAAAAAATTTCAAAAAAATTTAGAGTTAAGAATTCATAAGGGAGACATTGCTACGTTTTTTTGAGATTTTCGTTGATTTTGGTGTCAAATTCAGGAGTTTTCCTAAGATAATCCTTAAACAAAGAATTTATATTACTTATTAATTATATATATTATTTATACTTAAAATAAATAAGTTATTCACTTTAACACCCCTAGTCAAAATTTAGTGGTATTAAATCTTTATTTCTTTTAGTGTAACATTTTATTTTATATTATTGGATAAAAAAATATCAATTGCCTAAAGATAAAAAAAAAAAAATTAAAAAATAAAAAATAAATATAAAAACAAAACAAAGCATAAAAAAAAAAAAAAAAAAAAAAATAAAAAATAAAAACAATAAAAGTTAAGAATTAAAAATTCAAAACCAAATAAACAATTGAATATATATATATAATAATAGTCATTAATTAATAGATATTATCAATTTTTAATTAAATATATAAAAAAAAAAAAAAATAAAAAATAAAAATAAAAATAAAAATGAAATTGCATTTCTTTTTTTTAATTGTATTAATATCTTTGATATCAAATAATCTAATTAATGCTAAATGTATAAATCCGAAAAAGAAAAAGATTATAAAAATTAAAAAAAATAATTCGTATAAAAATGAAATAAATTACCATTTTGCAAGTGCAAATGAAACAGCCGCTCTTCTTTTATCTAACCGTGATTATTATGATAACTTAAATCAACAAGACCTAGATTTCCGTGTTCAAAAAGTAAATGCAACTTTAGAGGAATTAGAAGAAATTGTTATAAATGAAGTTAGAGATTTTACTGAAGAAGAAAAATCAGCAATAAATAATGCTATTAGTGTCTTCCTGAAGAATTGTAATGATCGTAGTTATCGACTTCCACACCTTAACGATATAGTCTTTGGAAAAACAACCACAGTTGAAGAATGTAGACAAGGTGCTTATACTCACGGAAATCAAATTTACTTAGGACCTGATGTATTAAGTATAGCAACGGAAGATTACGAATATGATGTATTTAATTATGTTATTGGTCATGAACTATTTCATTGTTTCACTCGAAATTTTCCTGATTTTCGTAAGTCTATGTATAATATCATAGATTTTACCATTGTAGACCAGGATTTTGTTTTTCCAAAGGAAATTGCTGATAGAATTATAAGTAACCCTGATGTGGAACATCATAATTCTTATGCCACTTTCGAAATTAATGGTGAAAAGAAAAAATGTGTTGTTGTATTATCAACAACCAAGCATTTCGAAGAAGAAGGTGAACGATTTTCTAGTGAAGAAATACAACTTGTAGGACTTGTACCTATTGATGATCTTCATACCATTTATCCAATAGAGGAAGCCTCTAATTTTTATGAGGTGTTTGGGGAAAATACATCATATATAATTGATCCAGAAGAAACTTTGGCTGATAATTTCAGCTTCACAATTATTTATGGTTTAGATAATAATTATAAAACCCAACGTATTATTGATAATATAGATACCCTTTTAAAATCGTATAAACCTTAAAAAAAAAAAAGAGAGAGATTTTAAAATTAAAAAGCACAAAGTATAAATAAATAATCAAGCAAACAAAAAATATTGTTAATAATAATGAATAAAAAATTCTTTATTATCTCAAAAATTCAAAATAAATTAAAAATATAAACTGATATAGAAAAATATTAAAATAATATATAAAAATAAGAAATATGAATTATTAAAAGAATTTGATATAATAAATGAAAATAAAAATAAATATGTATGATAAAATTAAATATAAATTGATAACAGATGTAATAAAAATTTAATAAAAAAAAAATTGTTGTTGCTATTATTGTAAATATGGTATTATATTAATAGGATTAGAGAAAAATAATAATTATAATAACTATGAAATATAATTAATGTAATATCATTTTAAATATTTATTAAAATGAATAATGAAACTTATTATAAATGATCAATTATTACCAACATTAATAAGAACATTATAAATTGAGTATATTATTATGTTGTATATTTCAAAAATACTATTTTTTTTTAATAATGAAATTATTTTTTTTTTGGCAATGGTAATTTTTTTTTTTTTTTTTTCTTATAATAAATTTTCTTTTAGTTTTTTTTTTTTTTTTTTTTTTTTCATATTATATATTAATATATTAATAGTAATAAAAATAATAATTATTAAATAATATAATCCTAAAACACGTCCTGTTTCTTATTATCAACAATTACTAATATTCCCCTCGATTTACCGTATACAAACTCATGTAGTTCATTTATACCATTAACTCTAAATCTATTGTTAAGAATTAACGATTTAAATTTTATTATTTTCTGTTATTTATTTTTTTTTTTTAATAAAAATTCATTTTAATTTTATCATAAAAATATTTAAAGTGTTTCATTTACTTTTTTCATTTTAAATTTTACATATAATAAATAGTAATATTAGTATATTATTTAATATTTAATTCAATTTTAAATGATAATTTATTGTTTTTCAACATGTAGGTATAAAAAAAAATAATCAAGCCATTACTAGTTGAAAATTCTTATAACTATTTAGGAAGAAAATTCTCGATTTATATCTATTTTATATGTATATGCTAGTATTTAATATAGGTATCTTAGCATGTACTATAAACAATATTTTTATTTCACACTACTATTATTTTTTTAAAACATTATTTTTAAAATTTAACCCTTCAAAAATTTTTATTTTTTTATTTTGTTTGCTATATTTAAATTATTTAAAATATTTTTATTATTATTATTTTTATTTATATATTTTCATTATAATCATTATCATTTTAAAGATTTTCTGAATACTTATTTTAAAATAATACACTATAATAGCATATCTTTTTATTACTCTCTCTTCGAATAAGAAAACATAATTTTAATTTTTTTTTAAACAGACACAATATCGATATCTCGACCAATTATTGATATATACAAGATTTATAAATACAATAATTTATAGGTAGTGGGGTTTTTGAAATATTGATAGTTAAGTTAATTTCATTATTATTAATTTAATTGTAATAAAGATATTTAATTATAATATCTTTATATAATAAAATAGAACAAATTCTTAAAAATTACAGAAGTGACTTTTTTTTTTTTTTTTTTTTTTAATACTACTAATTTAATATATTTATGAAATAGGTAATATATTAATAATATATTTTAATATATAGAAATAATATATTTATATAAATTAAGTATTATAAAATTATTATAAATTGGTATAATTTTAATCAATATTGAAAAATAAAATGTTTACGATTAATAATGTTATTAATTTAATATTATATATTTATTAACTATACAAGAATGTTTATTCACATATTGTTTTCAATCATCTAATTATATTATAAAATAATCTATTAATCTATACATACTAATATAACTACTATTGTATTATTAATTGAATTTTACAGAATATCAAAAAAATTCTTATATTCTAATAATGTTAAAACAAAAATTATCTTAAAAGAAAATGGAAACAAGAAATAGGAATTTAGATAGTCAAGAATACAAATTTAATATTGAAACATATATAAAAGTTATTGATATCAAAAATATTAAAGAGATTGAATATTTATGTAATGAAAATTTAATAAAAAAAAAAAAAAAAAAAAGTAAAAAAAAGATATTATTCTGGATATATATAACAAAGGTCGCCTTTCTCCTGAACAATTACAATTTATAACAGAAAAATGCATGAAATATTTAAATATATATTCCAAATTAATAATAAAAAAAAAAACTAATAAAGAGAGATGATACCACTTTATTAGATATTATCTTTAATGAATTTAAATTTTTTTTTGATATTTCTTATATATTAAGTTTAATTTATAATTATAAAAACAAAATCTCAATATGTTCTTTAGTTTTAAATCAACAAATTGAAAAATATAAATTTTCTACCAAAGATTATAATCCATATAATAATATAAGACCCAAAGCTGTCAAATATTTATTTAATGTATGAAGTGAAAAATGGAAAATTGCAATTGTATCAGAATTTAACTGAGATTTGAAACAATTAGCTATAAAAGCTGCTTACTTGAATGCAGATTTGAAAGAAAAGATTTATACAAAGATTCCTTATGTGATAAAAATTTTAATACTAATAAATTATGGCTACTTAAAAAAAGCTCTTTATGGTTTAAAACAAACTGGAAGAATGTAATATAATGAAATATCACATTACTTAGTAAGTATAGGCTTTAGAAAATACAAAACTGACAAATGTCTCTTTGGAAAATATCATATAAAATAATAAATTAACATGTTTACTAACATTATATGTAGATGAATATTTTAGTAATAGGGATTAAAAATGAAATAAACTATACTGTAAACAAATTAAAAGATAAATATAAAATTTTCTAGAGATTCTAATGTGACTAAAATAATAGGAATAAATATTTATAAAACAAGTTAATCAAGTTAATGGTTATAAAATAAATCAGATAGATTATATTAATAAAAAAATAGAAAAATATAATATGAAGAAAACAAAACAAATAAAAACACCATGAGGGAAAATTACGAAATATGAAAGAAATAATTCAAATTTAATAGATTCCTAAAAAAATATAAATCTTTACTTGGTGCGTTACTATATATCGCTGTAAAGCCAAGACCTGATAAAATGTTTTCAGTAAGTGAAGCCTCAAGAATATGTGAAAATCCAACAGAAGCTGATTATAAAAATTTAATGAATATCTTACAATATTTAAAAGGTGTAAAAAAAATAAAATCTATACATTATAATAAAGATAATAAATTTATCGGATACTCGGATTTATATCTTCTTGAATAAATTTATATCTTATGTCTATGTGCTTACATCTTCCTTTAGAATTTGTATCTTGAGCAATTGCAGTACATGCTTTGTTATCAACCATAATTTTAAATTTTATTTCTTGATTAAATATTTCCTTAAATAAATTTTTGAACCAAAAACCATAAAGCTTGTTTTAGTACACTCAGTTAAACTAACAAATTCAGCTTCAGCAGTAGATAAAGTTACGTTTTTCTCTAACTGAGATTTCCATGAAAAAGGGCTTTTTCCAAGTAAAAATATATATCCACTTGTAGATCTTCTCGTCTTTTCATGAAAAACAAAATTGAATTAGAAATACATTAATACTGAAAACATGTTAGCTGATCCATTAACTAAAAGTATCTCGGGAGTACAAATGACAAAATTTACAGTGTAAATTTAGTTTTCAAATATTAACATTTCTTTAATTGTATATAGTTTAAAAAAAAATTTAATTATTTTTTACCATTTTTAGAGAAGGAACCGATACACCAAAATAGAACAGTATTAATTCATGTTTTGAATTTTAGTCGTTCTAGATTTTTTTGAACCAAGTAGAGGAGAATAATAAATAACTTTACTAATAACAAAGGATTGAAGAGCTTTTTTTCTTGTATTCAATAGGAATAAGTTTATTTGAAAAGAAACGTGTAAATGAAAAAAGAGATTTTCTAACTTTAAAATGCATGTAATAATAATAATAAATAAATAATATAATAATTATTATTAATAAAAATTAATAAAACTTCATAAATTGAAAAAACTTAAGTGAAGAGAGAGCGTTAATAAATAAAATAAAATAAAATAAAATAAAATAAAATAAAATAAAATAAAATAAAATAAAATAAAATAAAATAAAATAAAATAAAATAAAATAAAATAAAATAAAATAAAATAAAATAAAATAAATAGTAGAATATGAATATAAAGTACAAATTGAATAAAATAAAATAAAATAAAATAAAATAAAATAAAATAAAATAAAATAAAATAAAATAAAATAAAATAAATAGTAGAATATGAATATAAAGTACAAATTGAATAAAATAAAATAAAATAAAATAAAATAAAATAAAATAAAATAAAATAAAATAAAATAAAATAAAATAAATAGTAGAATATGAATATAAAGTACAAATTGAATAAAATAAAATAAAATAAAATAAAATAAAATAAAATAAAATAAAATAAAATAAATAGTAGAATATGAATATAAAGTACAAATTGAATAAAATAAAATAAAATAAAATAAAATAAAATAAAATAAATAGTAGAATATGAATATAAAGTACAAATTGAATAAAATAAAATAAAATAAAATAAAATAAAATAAAATAAAATAAAATAAAATAAATAGTAGAATATGAATATAAAGTACAAATTGAATAAAATAAAATAAAATAAAATAAAATAAAATAAAATAAATAGTAGAATATGAATATAAAGTACAAATTGAATAAAATAAAATAAAATAAAATAAAATAAAATAAAATAAAATAAAATAAAATAAAATAAAATAAAATAAAATAAAATAAAATAAAATAAAATAAAATAAATAGTAGAATATGAATATAAAGTACAAATTGAATAAAATAAAATAAAATAAAATAAAATAAAATAAAATAAATAGTAGAATATGAATATAAAGTACAAATTGAATAAAATAAAATAAAATAAAATAAAATAAAATAAAATAAAATAAAATAAAATAAATAGTAGAATATGAATATAAAGTACAAATTGAATAAAATAAAATAAAATAAAATAAAATAAAATAAAATAAAATAAATAGTAGAATATGAATATAAAGTACAAATTGAATAAAATAAAATAAATAGTAGAATATGAATATAAAGTACAAATTGAATAAAATAAAATAAAATAAAATAAAATAAAATAAAATAAAATAAAATAAAATAAATAGTAGAATATGAATATAAAGTACAAATTGAATAAAATAAAATAAAATAAAATAAAATAAAATAAAATAAATAGTAGAATATGAATATAAAGTACAAATTGAATAAAATAAAATAAAATAAAATAAAATAAAATAAAATAAAATAAATAGTAGAATATGAATATAAAGTACAAATTGAATAAAATAAAATAAATAGTAGAATATGAATATAAAGTACAAATTGAATAAAATAAAATAAAATAAAATAAAATAAAATAAAATAAAATAAAATAAAATAAATAGTAGAATATGAATATAAAGTACAAATTGAATAAAATAAAATAAAATAAAATAAAATAAAATAAAATAAATAGTAGAATATGAATATAAAGTACAAATTGAATAAAATAAAATAAAATAAAATAAAATAAAATAAAATAAAATAAAATAAAATAAATAGTAGAATATGAATATAAAGTACAAATTGAATAAAATAAAATAAAATAAAATAAAATAAAATAAAATAAATAGTAGAATATGAATATAAAGTACAAATTGAATAAAATAAAATAAAATAAAATAAAATAAAATAAAATAAAATAAAATAAAATAAAATAAAATAAAATAAAATAAAATAAAATAAATAGTAGAATATGAATATAAAGTACAAATTGAATAAAATAAAATAAAATAAAATAAAATAAAATAAAATAAATAGTAGAATATGAATATAAAGTACAAATTGAATAAAATAAAATAAAATAAAATAAAATAAAATAAAATAAAATAAAATAAAATAAAATAAATAGTAGAATATGAATATAAAGTACAAATTGAATAAAATAAAATAAAATAAAATAAAATAAAATAAAATAAAATAAATAGTAGAATATGAATATAAAGTACAAATTGAATAAAATAAAATAAATAGTAGAATATGAATATAAAGTACAAATTGAATAAAATAAAATAAAATAAAATAAAATAAAATAAAATAAAATAAAATAAAATAAATAGTAGAATATGAATATAAAGTACAAATTGAATAAAATAAAATAAAATAAAATAAAATAAAATAAAATAAATAGTAGAATATGAATATAAAGTACAAATTGAATAAAATAAAATAAAATAAAATAAAATAAAATAAAATAAAATAAAATAAAATAAATAGTAGAATATGAATATAAAGTACAAATTGAATAAAATAAAATAAAATAAAATAAAATAAAATAAAATAAATAGTAGAATATGAATATAAAGTACAAATTGAATAAAATAAAATAAAATAAAATAAAATAAAATAAATAGTAGAATATGAATATAAAGTACAAATTGAATAAAATAAAATAAAATAAAATAAAATAAAATAAAATAAATAGTAGAATATGAATATAAAGTACAAATTGAATAAAATAAAATAAAATAAAATAAAATAAAATAAAATAAAATAAAATAAAATAAAATAAAATAAAATAAAATAAAATAAAATAAAATAAAATAAAATAAATAGTTTAAATATAAATATGAAGTACAGATTGAATAAAATAAAATAAATAGTAGAATATGAATATAAAGTACAAATTGAATAAAATAAAATAAAATAAAATAAAATAAAATAAAATAAAATAAAATAAAATAAAATAAAATAAAATAAAATAAAATAAAATAAAATAAAATAAAATAAAATAAATAGTAGAATATGAATATAAAGTACAAATTGAATAAAATAAAATAAAATAAAATAAAATAAATAGTAGAATATGAATATAAAGTACAAATTGAATAAAATAAAATAAAATAAAATAAAATAAAATAAATAGTAGAATATGAATATAAAGTACAAATTGAATAAAATAAAATAAAATAAAATAAAATAAAATAAAATAAAATAAAATAAAATAAAATAAAATAAAATAAAATAAAATAAAACAAAATAAAATAAAATAAATAAAATAAAATAAAATAAAATAAAATAAAATAAAATAAAATAAAATAAAATAAAATAAAATAAAATAAAATAAAATAAAATAAAATAAAATAAAATAAAATAAAATAAAATAAAATAAAATAAAATAAAATAAATAGTTTAAATATAAATATGAAGTACAGATTGAATAAAATAAAATAAATAGTAGAATATGAATATAAAGTACAAATTTAATAAAATAAAATAAAATAAAATAAAATAAAATAAAATAAAATAAAATAAAATAAAATAAAATAAAATAAAATAAAATAAATAGTAGAATATAAATATAAGTACAGATTGAATAAAATAAAATAAAATAAAATAAAATAAAATAAAATAAAATAAAATAAAATAAAATAAAATAAAATAAAATAAAATAAAATAAAATAAAATAAAATAAAATAAAATAAAATAAAATAAAATAAAATAAAATAAAATAAAATAAAATAAAATAAAATAAAATATAAAAAAGGGCAGTTGACGGACGAAGCGGTGGACTGAAATGATATGAGGATGAAGATGAAGGATAGAATTGAATCAACCTTGACAAGAAAAATAAATGAATAAATAATGTATTATTATTATTATTATTATTATTATTATTATTATTATTATTATTATTATTATTATTATTATTATTATTATTATTATTATTATTATTATTATTTTATATGAAATGTAATTTTTTTTTTTTTTTTTCTATTACTATTATTATACTATTATTATTATTATTATTTAATATTATTAATACAGAAAAATATATATATTTATCTGTCTGTTTATTTATTTATTTATTTATTTTTAATATTTTTTTATATTTATTTATTTAGTTATGGTGTTATAGGTTAAAAAAAAATTTAAAAAAAAAATAATAAAGACTTTTTTATTCTTTTTTTTTTTTTTTTTTTTTTATTATTATTATTATTATTATTATTATTATTTAATATGATTAAATTTTAATTTGATTTTATTCATTAAATATAATATTTTAGAGTGGAATTGATTTTAAAAATAAAAAATTCTTTTTTTTTTTTTTTAATTTTTTTTTTTTTTTTTTTTTTTGTTATTTCTATTTTTTTATTAATTTTATTAATATTTATTATTAATTATTTATTTATTATTATTATTATTATTATTATTATTTATAATTTCATCAATTATAATTTATTATTTCTTTTTATCATCTAAATGAACATTTTTGGCTTCTTCTTCAGTTAACCAGAATCTCTTATATAGATCTTCAGTTGGTGATGAGAAAATAGCTTCTTCAATTTTCTTTTGTGCTGCTATTGGATCTTCATAGGTAACCCTTAAAGTTATTAAATAAATTAAAATGGAATTAAATGAAAACGAAAATAAATATAAATTAAAAATTTAGTCATCATTATCATGAAATATATATAAATAAAATAGAATTTATTATAAAAAAATATATTTATAAATATTAAAAGAAATAATGATTTTATAATAATAATAAATTGAAATAACTTACTTATCTAATGGAGAAATAAATTCATGAATACCATCATCACTTGGAACAAAGAATCTTGGTTTCCATTCAATACCTTCATCAGCTCTCTTCTTAACTAACAAACGTTGATTGTCTTCAATGGCTGTCTTTTGTTCTGTAGCATAATCTAATCCTTTCTTAGTTAAACCTTCAGTAACCTTTTCCCATAATCTTCTGGCTTCAAATTCTTCTTGTTTATCATTTGGTTCAACAATTAAAGGAGTTAATTCTTCATTTCTAATATCAATGAAAACAGTCTTTTCCTTGTCCTAAGGAATTGAAATAATTTTTTTTTTTTTTTGAATTAATAATTGTTTTGTTTTGTTTTGTTGATAGATTTTCGGTTTATTCATTTTTATTCATTTTTATTTTTTTTTTAAAAAAAAAATTATTTTAATAAGTAATAAACAAATAATATAGTGATTATATGATATAATAATATAATAATAAATAATTATTAATTAAAAGATATAAAACATAATAAATAATAATATAATAATAAATAATTATTAATTAAAAGATATAAAACACAATAAATAATAATATGATAATAAATAATATGATAATAATATTTAATTAATAATTTAAATTATAAAAATTTATAAAATTAATTTTATATATAATTATATTTAATGATATTTATAAAAAAAAAAAAAAAAAAAAAAAAAAAAAAAAAAAAGAAAGAAAAAAAAGAAAAAAAAGAAAAAAATTATTAAATTTATATTTAATATAAATCTATACTCAAAGTATATTACCTTTGGCTTCTTAATGTACATAACACTACTCCATTTACCAGATAAAGTGTATAAGGTTTCCTTTCCCTTCATAATCTTTCCGGAAATATTATTATAACCTCCACCAAAGAATCCCTATTTAATTAAAAATAATATAATTTTCAATAATACATTTAATGTAATTTATTTTGATATATATATATATTTCATTTTTCATTATTCTAATTTTTACCTTGGTCTTAAATTCAATACTAGCAGATAAATCATTCTTTGGACATTTAATAGAAACAGTATCACCATATTCCATAAACATAGTTCCAATTAAAATACCTCTAGCGTAAACATTTGGCATTGGAATTAAATAGGTTTCATCAAGTTTTGTAAAATATAAACTGTGAGTACCTTGCATAATGGTAGCAGCACTATTACCTAAGAACTTTGCCTTTGGTTTTAATTCACCATTGACCTTAATACCATGTTTTGGAACAGAATAGAAGAAAGAAGACATTGGTGGATGATGACTAGTTTGTTCACAAACATAGAAAGCTTCAGAACCATCTGAATGTTTAAATCTACAACGGAAAATTTCACCAAGAACTGGATTATATGGTTTCTTCACACCCTATTGAATTATTAATTTTTATTTTGCATAAAATTTAATTTATCCCATTTATTTGAATTTTATTTTATGTTTATAGGAAAATATTAAATATAAAGAATAAATAAATAAAATTGTATATAGATAAATAATAATAATAATGAAAAAAGAATGATAAAAAAAAAAAAAAAGTATTAATAATTAATCGTTGATTTAATTATTATTTTTCTTTTATTTAATATTGGTTTATATATTATATTTTATAATCACAAAAAAATTAATATATACCTTTGGCATAATATGCCAACCAGCTAAGAAATATTTAACTACTTCAACGAAACGACCGATAGGATCATCAATATTTTGAATTCTTTTTTTTTTTTTTTTTTTTTTTTTTATTTTATTTTATTTTATTTAAAAGGAAATATATTTGTTGTTTTTATCAATAATTTTCAAAGAAATAATATAATAAAAATTTTTAAATAATTTAATAATATAGTATTAATTATTATGATATTCTATAGTCAAATTTTATTCTATCATGCCTATCTTATTATATTTTAAATAAATTAAATATATAATATATATAACTTGCTTTTTTTTTTTTTTTTTTTTTTTATGATACTTTTATCTCAAAATATATACATATATATTTTATATTACCTAAGTAAAATATCTGGATGTCTTAAGAAATCAGTAATTCTTTCAGTCATACTTCTTGGTTCAAGAACAAAAGTTGGTAAGGTCACACGATGTAAATCAGCACCTTTACGAAGTTGAGCAATAATACCCATAATAATACTTTTTGGTTCATCAGATAAAACTACTTTGTTTTCAGTTTCTTCTTCAGAACTATTAGATTCTTCTTTATTTTGAGTAGCTGGAATTTCAGCTTCAACCTTTTTAACTTCTTCAGTTGAACTCATTTTTTTTCTTTTAAATTTATATATTCAAAATGTTACAAATAAAATATATATATATATATATTTTTAAAAAGAAAAAAAAAAGCGTTTAATAATACGTTTATAATAATAATAATAATAATAATAATAATAATAAAATTCAAATTTTGTTGTCAATTATTTTTATATGTATTTATTAAAAAATATATATATATTCATTTATGATAGTTTTAATTGATATTTAATGTTGTAGAAAATATATTAATGAAAAAAAATATATATTTATGTTTACTAAAAATATTTTTTTTTTAATTATTGTATTTATATTCCATTGTCTTTTATTTTTACTTTTTAAATGAGAATGCAGAGTTTATTATACTTTATCCATATATCTTTAAATTTCTCTAATCAATTTCCTTTTGAACATTATTTATATATATCATATTATAATATGTATATATATTACTTTTTATATATTTTGATTTTGATCTTAAAACAAAATAAATACTATTATTTCATATGTAACAGTAAATTCATAAACATTTCAAGATATTTATTTCTTTCTTTTATATAATAATCAAAAGAATAAATATATATCTGCTTTATTTATCATATAATTTATTACTCAATATTTTATAAGTTTGAAATAAATTTTAAATCCTTTTTTTTGTTGTTATGAAATGATAAATACATCACAATAATATTAAATATATAATAATCCTTTCAGTAATAAATATTATTCACTTTCAAAGTTTTTTTTTATCTTTTTATGATTATTATTCAACTTATTTTTATTATCAATATATATATATATTTCCTTTGTTCCAAAGTATTTGCTTTTAACATAAATACATATTTTGTTATTCTTTTTTTTTATTTAAGAGAAATACCAATGTATATAGTTTAAATTATTTTATCAAAATTATCAAATAAAAAATAATAATGAAAAAAGGTGTATATATATTTATAATATTGTTGCTATTAAAATTAAAATAAATATTTACTATTTTCTTATGAAAAGGGTATTATCTAAAGTGTTGATTACTTCTTTTTATTATTATAATAGTTCTAATGTAACAATGTAACTTTATTTTTTTTTGTGCGTTACTTTTTATGAATTTATGGTCTATTTCCTTTCTATATAATTTATCAAAATTTAAAGTAATATATACAAAGAAAAGAATAAATTTCTTATATTTAAAATTACTCTTTTTTATTTATATTTTTTGACAAATACTAATTTTTTAAAATTACTGAAAGGAATAAATAAAAAATTGTATTATTTAAAAAAAAAATAAAATAAAATAAAATAAAATAAATTAATTTGTTTTGTATTTGATTAAAAAAAAAAATATAAAGTAAAAATTATAACAAATTAAATTTAAAAATTATTTATCATGTATTAGTTTTATTTTAAATTGTTTGTTATTTATTATTTTATTTATTACAATTAGTTATATATTTTTATTATATTTATTATTTATTTTTTATTATTAATTATATATTATTTATTATTTATTATTTATTATTATCTATTTATTATATATTATATATTATTTATTATTTATTATTTATTATTTATTATTTATTATTTATTATTTATTATTCAATTATTTAAAATTATTTATTATTTATTATTTATTATTTATTATTTATTATTTATTATTTATTATTTATTATTTATTATTTATTATTTATTATTTATTATTTATTATTTATTATTTATTATTCAATTATTTATTATTTATTATTTATTATTTATTATTTATTATTTATTATTTATTATTTATTATTTATTATTTATTATTTATTATTTATTATTTATTATTTATTATTTATTATTTATTATTCAATTATTTAAAATTATTTATTATTTATTATTTATTTTATTATATATTATTTAATTATTTATTATTTATTTTATTATTTATTATTTATTTTATTATATATTATTTAATTATTTATTATTTATTTTATTGTTTATTTATTTATTATTTATTTTAATATATATTATTTAATTATTTATTATTTATTGCTTATTTTTTTATTATTTATTTATTATATATTATATATTATTTTTTATAATTTTTATATAATCATAGGTAATTAGGAAAATTTTAAAAATATATTAATGGTATTTTAATATAGTAATATGATTCATTTTTGAATAATACAATTATACATAAGTGTATGTATATCATATAATAATAATATATAATCTAATTAAATAATATAATAAATATTTTCTAATCATATATAATTTTATATTTTTGAATTTATCATATGAAAATATATACAATATTTTATAATATAATATAATATAATATAATATATTGTAATATATTGTAATATATTAAATATTAATAGCTATGTAAAAAAAAAATGTATTGCTTCACTTGTCCCAATTCTAATAAATGAAAAATTTATTTGTTTTTGTTTTTGTTTTTGTTTTTTGTTTTTTATTTTTGTTTTTTGTTTTTATTTTAAATAAACAAAATCATATATATTATGTAGTCTATTCATTTTATTTAATTTCTATACATTAAATGGTCAACTTATTTAAATAATTATTCTTTTAAAAATAATAAATAAATAATATATAATAAAATAAATAATAAATAATAAATAATAAATAATAAATAATAAATAATTTTAAATAATTGAATAATAAATAATAAATAATAAATAATAAATAATTTTAAATAATTGAATAATAAATAATAAATAATAAATAATAAATAATTTTAAATAATTGAATAATAAATAATAAATAATAAATAATAAATAATAAATAATAAATAATAAATAATAAATAATAAATAATAAATAATAAATAATAAATAATAAATAATAAATAATAAATAATAAATAATAAATAATAAATAATAAATAATAAATAATAAATAATAAATAATAAATAATAAATAATAAATAATAAATAATAAATAATAAATAATAAATAATTTTAAATAATTGAATAATAAATAATAAATAATAAATAATAAATAATAAATAATTTTAAATAATTGAATAATAAATAATAAATAATAAATAATAAATAATAAATAAATAATAAGTAATAAAATAATGAAATAATAAATATTTCTGAATTTTAATGTTTTTTTTTTTTTTTGTTCGTTTGCTTTATTTTATTCATATGAATGCATATACATCAATATTCTTTATTGAAATTATAAATATTAAGGCTATACATAAAAAATATTATTAAGAGGCTATTTCATAGAAAACATTTAAGGATTTTTCTAATTTCATTTAATTGTAGACAATTCCTTTCAATTAAAATGTGGTTCTAAATTTCATATTGGTTTAAATGTAACTCATTTATTCATATGATAGCATAATTTAATTAGACTATAATTACTATTTAGAAAAATAAAATAAAATAAAAAAGCCATAACCAAATAAAAAAAAAAATCATTTCAATATTATTTAAAATTATTATATAGATAGATTTAGATATATAATTTATCATCAGAATAGTTTTTGTTTTAATTATTTTTAAATTTTTTTTCTTATTTTCGGTGTGTACCGCCCTTGGTTTCAGCCCCCTCAGGGGTTTTATTATTTCTATATTATTATTATTATTATTTAAATAAATGTTAACAGCCTTTAGATAAAGAAAAAAAAAAGTTATAATTGAAATAACTTTAAATAATGTAATTTTAAAACTCTAAAAAAATCACGTTAATATCTAAAGAAATCATGTTAATATTATTAAAGATAAAAGAATCCAAAATTCAAAAAAATTAATATAATTAAGCTATAAAGAAATCACGTTAGTATTAAAGATGAAAGATTAATGCATAAGTCATAGTTTAATAATTTCAAGGTTAAAGAATATGTAGTTAATTAAATATTAATACTTTTTCACTATTATTTTTAAAAATTAAATTATATATAAAAAAATTTCAATATTTTAAATCAATATTATTTAAATTAAGAAAATATATTTTTATTTTTTAATTTATTTTACTAATGAAAATAATGAAAATATTTAAATTCTCGTGAAATATCTTTTTAAATATATATATACATATATATATAAACATAATAAAATACTTTTTTAAACTTCATAAAATAATTTAAAATTAAATAAAATTAACATACTATACTATAAAATTAATATATATATATGTGAATTATTAATTTATTTTAAATGTTAATAATTTTAAAAAAGAAAAATAACTTTTTTTTTTTTTGTAGCAATTATAATTTATTATAAATATCTTAAAATAAATATGATGATCTTTATTAGTAAATTTTCTTCTTTATTTTTTCATATATATTTTCATTACAATGTTATTTTAATTTAATCAATTAAAAAATTCATTAGCTAAATTGATGTAGAATAAATATTATTTATAATAATACTAAATTCATTGATTTTTATCAAAACTATTTTTAAATAAAAAAAGATAATTTAAAATTCAAAAAAAAAAAAAAAAAAAAAAAAAAAAAAAAAAATTAAATTATTGTTAAATATTAAATATTAAATATTAAATATTAAATATATATATTAATATATATATTATGGGAGAGTTGCATTTCCCCAAATTGCATTTCGCCAGGTTGCATTTCGCCAGTGGCGTAGTATTAAAATGTTGCATTTCCCCAAGTTGCATTTCGACAAGTAGAGTATTGATATAAATAAAATGAATAAATAAATAAATATTAATTCAAAATATATTTTTTTTAAAATTGTTTTTATGCGATATTAATAATATTTAATTTTATTTATTGATTTATTTATTTATTTAATAATTTTCAATTTGGCGAAATGCAATTTGGCGAAATGCCCCACACCCACCCCACACCCATATATTATATCTTAATTTTTAATAATAAAAGTTAAATTATCAATACAGGTCTTCTCATTTTGGAAAGTGGCTTTAATATGAAATCTGGTGGAATTAAATAAACTGATTATGTAAAGTGACATAAAATATTTAATATTTTATTTAATTTTAAAGATATATTTTAATTTTTTTTTTTGTTAAAATAATAAAATAATATTTAATAATATTTAATTTTAAATATATAAATTATATTTATATTTTTTATTTTATAATAATCGGTTCTTTTCCTTTATTTGTTTCACTTATTTCAATTTATGGATTCTTTTCCTTTTTTTTAATGGTTAAAAATAAAATATATTTAATTTTTTAGAATGTGGTCCATTTCGCCAATTTTTTTTTTTTTGAAATTTTAATAAGCCATCTATTTATTTGTGGCTTTTAAAATTTATATTATTACGCCATAAAATTTAATATAATTTTAAGTAAAAAAGAAATAAATGTATAAATAAATAAGTAAATAAATAAATAAATAAAAATTAAAAAGGTCAATAAAAAATAAAATATTTTTATATAATTTTTTTTTTTTTTTGACAATCATGTTATAAGGAAAATGATAAATAATTATTTTCTTTATAACCTTATTTTTTATATTTTATTATTAATATTTATATTATATTTTTATATTTTATATTTTATTATTGATATTATATTTTTATATTTTTCTATTAATATTATATTTTTATATTTTTATATTTTTATATTTTATTATTAATATCAATATAATATTTTTATATTTTATTATTAAAAAATTTTATTTTATAAATTTATATTTAAATTAATATTATTTAAAATATTAATTTTTTATATTATAACTAAAACTTTAGTTGTTATTATAACATCTTAATAATAGAATTAAACCTTTTATTTTATATATAATTTATAAATAAAATATTAAATAATAATAAAAATTACAAAATAATATTTTTATAAGACTTAAATTATAGCTGTAAATTGAAATTTCAAAAATTAAAATTTGTTGTTCACATTTCAATTACTATTTATATATTACAGCAACCGTTTTGTAGAGATATATAAATAGGTTTTTTACACATATGAATTCACATGTCTATTCCATATTATATATATGGGCTTGTAAAGAACATATATACTTTGGTATATATATCTTATACTATATCAGTACGACGTCGGCGCTCCAAATTCCTAAGCAGAGGTAGCTCCAGTAGACATGTCAAATAACATCCGTGTTATCCTATAGAAATTGAACTCGTAACCCTCACAGTATAGGCTATACAACTACACTAGGATGCCATGGGTGATCAAATATAGAAATTAAATACGTGGCAATCCAATAATGGTAGGAGCGGAATTAATACTTACCTGAAATTGTGCCATTATAACCCCTTTACCCTTTCTCCAAACCCTATCGGGAAAATCAGATAAAGAATAGATACCAGATGATTATTAAGTCCGCCACATAACAACCAGAAGAAAGCCCAGTTCTACTTTATATGCTAAAAAATGCTATATATATTTGTTGTTTTAAAAAGACTTAAAAGTTAATAATTTAATTAGATTATAATATAAATAAAATAATTAATTAATTCATAAATTCTTTATTAGTATATATTAAAAAAAATAATTAATATTAATTTAGAATAAATAAATAATTAAATTTTTTTTATATACATTAAATAAATAATTTATTTTTAAATAATAAAAATTAAAATATTTTCATATATACTTTATGTATCTGTTTTTTTTTAAAAAAAATTAAAAGAAAAAGAAATAATTAAAATACTTTTTATCTTTTAAAAAAAAATTGAATATTTAATTGTTCAGAATTAATATTAAAAAATAATATTTAGATAATTAATATAATAATTTAAAAGATATAATTAAAAACTATATATTAAAATTTATAAATGGAAGAAAACATAACTATTTATATAAGTGAGTCTAATAAAGGAGAAGAACAAATCATTATTAATAAACAATATAAATTTAATTTTTCACATTCAAGGAAAGATAATTCAAGAGTTTATAAATGTACCGAATATAAAAAAAATAATAAATGTAAATCTTTTATTATTTTAAATAATGAGAAAGAAATCTTAAAATATGAGAGTTTACATAATCATCCTGGAAACGAATATAGTGTATCCCTATCTGTAATGAAACATAAAATTAAAGATGAAATTAAAAAACATTCAAATCCTTTTGATATAAAACGAAAAAGACTATATAATGAAATTTCTAAAGAAATGGGATTTATATATCCGTGTCCAGAATATATTTCAGTTAAAACTCTAATATTAAGAAGTATTAATAAAAAACTACCATCCAATGTAACAACTTTTAATGAAATTCCTAATGAATCTGAATATTATAAAACTGAACGAAATGAAGATTTTATGATATTCAAAAATTCTGATTTAGTAATTTTTCAATCCCCTTTTCAAGCAAAATTATTTAAGAAATATAATAATGATATATTTGTGGATGGTACTTTTTATATCGCACCTAAATTTAGTCAACAAGTGTTTATTACTAGAACTTACGTTAAAGAATTGAATAGTTTTTATACTACTTCTTATGCAATATTAAGAAATAAAAAGCAAAAAACATATAAAATGTTATTCAATAAATTAAAACAAAATGCTAATAATAATATTATAACTGAACCAAAAAATGTACATTGCGATTTTGAAAAAGGCATATCCAAAGCAGTTAAAAAAATATTTCCTAATATAAATATTAAATACTGTATTTGGCATTATAAAAATTTATTAGAAATTAAAAAAAATGAATTGTGCCGTAATGAAGTGAACGATGATGAAAAAATATTTAATTATTACAAAGGAATTTCAAACTTACCATTTATCAACCCTGAATACATAATGGATATTTTTTCATTAATTAAAACTAAATCCATTGAAAAAAATTCTTGTCAATTTTTAAAATTTTTAGAATATTTTTATGAAACATATTTAATTGGTTACGATATGAAAAGTTGGAATTATTATAATAATATTAAACATATAACCAATAAGGCTTCAGAATCACTCAATAATTCTTTAAATAAACTATTTCCAATGAAACCAAATTTTTATGAATTAATAAATAAATTAAAAGAACACGAACATTTATCATATTATGATTACCAAATGAAAATAAAAGGAATTTGGAGAATGAAAAAAAAAATAAAAACAAAAACTGATGAAATTAATATCTTAATTGAAAAATACAAAAATAAAGAAGCCAAGTTAATTAATATAAAATATGATAGAAGTGATCTTTCTAAATTGTGGTTTGAATGTTTAACTAATTTAAATAATATTTTATAAATATTATTTAATAATAAATAATTATGAAATGACAGAGGAATTTCCAAAAGAAAAAATCATTAAAATTCTTTCATACAAAAACTTATAATTAAATTTATTAATTAAAATTTTATAATTATTAAAAAGTTAAAATGTTTATATACTTGATAAAATTTATGTAGTTTAAATAAATATTCTATAATTTTATTATTATAATTTATTTTATTAATAATTGTTTAAATATTTTATTAATATTTTTTTTAAAATAAATAATCCTATATTTTTATACTTTATTATTAATATCAATAATATATTTTTATATTTTTATATTTTTATATTTTATTATTAATGTTTATAATTAATTTTATTAATAATTGTTTAAATATTTTATTAATTTTTTTTTTTAAATAAATAAATCTATATAATTGTTAAAGTATTTTATTAATATTTTTTTTAAATAATAAATCTATATAATTGTTAAAGTATTTTATTAATAGTTGTTTAAATATTTTATTAATATTTTTTAAATAAATAAATCTATATAATTGTTAAAGTATTTTATTAATATTTTTTTTTTAAATAAATAAATCTATATAATTGTTAAAATATTTTATTAATTTTTTTTTTTTAAATAAATAAATTTATATAATTGTTAAAGTATTTTATTAATATTTTTTTTAAATAAATAAATCTATATAATTGTTAAAGTATTTTATTAATATTTTTTTTTAAATAAATAAATCTATATAATTGTTAAAGTATTTTATTAATATTTTTTTTTAAATAAATAAATCTATATAATTGTTAAAGTATTTTATTAATATTTTTTTTTAAATAAATAAATCTATATAATTGCTAAAGTATTTTATTAATATTTTTTTTAAATAAATAAATCTATATAATTGCTAAAGTATTTTATTAATAGTTGTTTAAATATTTTATTAATATTTTTTAAATAAATAAATCTATATAATTGTTAAAGTATTTTATTAATATTTTTTTTAAATAAATAAATCTATATAATTGTTAAAGTATTTTATTAATATTTTTTTAAATAAATAAATCTATATAATTGCTAAAGTATTTTATTAATATTTTTTTTAAATAAATAAATCTATATAATTGCTAAAGTATTTTATTAATATTTTTTTTAAATAAATAAATCTATATAATTGCTAAAGTATTTTATTAATAGTTGTTTAAATATTTTATTAATATTTTTTAAATAAATAAATCTATATAATTGTTAAAGTATTTTATTAATATTTTTTTTTAAATAAATAAATCTATATAATTGTTAAAGTATTTTATTAATATTTTTTTTTAAATAAATAAATCTATATAATTGTTAAAGTATTTTATTAATATTTTTTTTAAATAAATAAATCTATATAATTGCTAAAATTTTTTATTAATAGTTGTTTAAATATTTTATTAATATTTTTTAAATAAATAAATCTATATAATTGCTAAAATATTTTATTAATAGTTGTTTAAATATTTTATTAATATTTTTTAAATAAATAAATCTATATAATTGTTAAAGTATTTTATTAATATTTTTTTTAAATAAATAAATCTATATAATTGCTAAAATTTTTTATTAATAGTTGTTTAAATATTTTATTAATATTTTTTAAATAAATAAATCTATATAATTGCTAAAATATTTTATTAATAGTTGTTTAAATATTTTATTAATATTTTTTAAATAAATAAATCTATATAATTGTTAAAGTATTTTATTAATATTTTTTTTAAATAAATAAATCTATATAATTGTTAAAGTATTTTATTAATATTTTTTTTAAATAAATAAATCTATATAATTGCTAAAATTTTTTATTAATAGTTGTTTAAATATTTTATTAATATTTTTTAAATAAATAAATCTATATAATTGCTAAAATATTTTATTAATAGTTGTTTAAATATTTTATTAATATTTTTTAAATAAATAAATCTATATAATTGTTAAAGTATTTTATTAATATTTTTTTTAAATAAATAAATCTTTATAATTGTTAAAGTATTTTATTAATATTTTTTTAAATAAATAAATCTATATAATTGCTAAAATATTTTATTAATATTTTTTTTAAATAAATAAATCTATATAATTGCTAAAGTATTTTATTAATAGTTGTTTAAATATTTTATTAATATTTTTTAAATAAATAAATCTATATAATTGTTAAAGTATTTTATTAATATATTTTTTTTTAAAATAAACCTTTTAATTGTTTGAATATTAAACCTTTTAATTGTTTGAATATTTTATTTTAATTTTTTTTTTTGTAAAAAAATATTTATTTTTATCTAACCATTATAATTTATTTAATTATTCACTTAATAAATTTTAAGAAAAAAATTACAAATTAATAATACAACAAAATAGTATCATATAACTATTAATTTAAAAAGCCTCAAAATTTGATATATCACGTGAAAAAATTGGCGTTTTGGACCTCTCCCAATTTTTTATAATATTATCAATTTATTTAATTTTTTATTATTAATTTTATTTATTGTTCGTTTATTTAATTGATTCATTTTTTTTTTTAATGTTATAATAAATGAAGTGAGAAAAATTTTTTTTGATATTAATAATAATTAACAAATCATTTAATATTTATTTCTAGTTTTATTTATTTATTTATTTATTTATTTATTTTTATTTATTTATTTTAATTTATTTATTTATTTATTTATTTATTTATTTATTTATTTATTTATTTATTTATTTATTTATTTATTTACTTATTTATTTATTTATTTACAATTATTTAAAAAAAAAATTAAAAATGTGGTGCGTTAAATTACAAATTATTTTTAATTGCCACGTTCCGTAAATATGAAATGAAACACACATTTATATAAAAAAAATAATATATATATAAATTTATTAATGTAAAATATGCAAAATATGTATAATACATACATAAATTTCAATATATTTTTATGGGTAATACATGTTAAAATATATATATGTATTATTTCATTTTTTTTTTTTGCATTATGTTATGAGAAACGATATAATTACATATATATTTTAATATAGAAAAATATTAAATATATTATCTTAAAATTTTAATTAAATATATATATTAATTAATATTAATATTTTATAATAATTTTAAATATTAAATTCGAAGAATGAATAAAAATTTTATATATATATATTTATCAATAGTATAAATGAAAATTAATAATTAATAGGTTAAAATTCTTTAGCGAATAAAATATAATAAAATTTATAAACTAATAAGTATCTATTTTAATTAATGAATATATATAAACATAATATATAATTAATAATGAAAAACAATATATTGAATGAACTATTAATATAACTTTAGTAATAATTGAATATAATTTAATAATTAACCATTCAATCCTCTGTAAAATATTTATAATCATTATAAAAACCATTTTTTTTTTAATTTTGGTAGGTATTAACTGCATGATATAAATTTTGGTTCTAAAGATTACAAATGAAATCAATAAAAATTTTATTACCCCGAAAAGTATGTGTAAATTAAATAGACTTATATATATATATATATATATCGGTTTATAGAACAAATAATTTTAATTTTATTCTTATAATCATTATTCTTGTTATAATTATTTTTTTTTATTTATTTTTATAACTATATTTCTTTTATTAAATTTTTTTAATATTAATACTTTAATTTATTAATTGAAAAAATTTTTGTATCTAATAAATACATATATTTATTTTTATTAATTTAAACTTTTTTAGATTAAAAAAAATTTTTTTTTTTTAAATTTCATTAACCACGAATCGTATCCGGGACACTTGCTTGGAAAGCAAATATTTTACCTCTATACTTATTAACACTTAATTCATAGTTAAAATACAAAGGGGCTATTGCTATTACCTTTATCTAATATAGAGTTAGAAATGGTAATAGTCTGCATCAAAATAAAAAGAAAAATGTTTAAAGAATACAAATTTTTAAAAATGTTTTACTATAACAAATTTACTTTAATATAAAGTTTTATTTATTTATTACTGATTTAATTTTATATTAAATTAATAATGATAATTTAAATATGATTATTAAATCAATATTAAATATAAATATTAATTTAAATATTATGAAAAATTATTATTATATATTAATTATAAAACTTAATAAACAAAGAAATCGAATAAAGAAAATATTTAAATCTATTTATATTTTTTAAAAGAATTAAACTATTTTACATTTTAGATAATAAAAGAAACAATAAGAAATAAAAAAGATAATTTATTTACAAGTTTATTTAATAAAGAAAGTTACTTTTAAAGTAATAAGTTATTATTTGAAATAATTTTATTATTATGGTTTTATTTTAGAGAAATGACTAGAATATTTAAAATAGACATATATTTACAATTAAAGTGTAATTTATCATAAAAATTTATTGTGCAGGAGCTTTTCAAAAATCTCAAAATTCAAATAAAACTGAACAAAGAAATATTAATAATGATATTTCTAATAATGTAAATTTAAAGAATAAAAGGTCTTTCGATCAAAAAAAATTTAATTGGATATAATGATTCAAACGATAATAATTCGAGTGAAGAAAATAAATAAAATTCAAATAAATAAAATTCAAATAAACAAAATTTTAATAATAAAGAAAGTATAAATATAAATAATTACAAAAGTAAAAGTGAAAACAACAATAATAACAATTCAAAGAGGAATCATTTTTAAAGATGAATTCGATGAAAACATTAAAAAAATTTAAGGCAAGTAGTAATTTAAATTCTGTTTCATTTAATTGTGATGAATTAGAATTACCAGAAATGTAAAAAAGAAATCTTTGGTAGACCGAACGAAATAAATTGGTAAGAAGCAATTAAGAAAAAAATGAATTAAATAATATGAAAGAGATGGATGTATATAAAGTAGTTAAAGAAATACCAAAAGATAAAAATATTATTTCAACAAAAATGGGTTTTTAGTTAGAAGAGGTATGATGTAGGAAAAATTATCAAATACAGTGCTAGACTAGTTATGCGTGGCTTCAGTCAAATATATGGTATAGATTACCTAGAAACTTTTTCACCAACATTGAAACATAAAAATTAAAATTTTATATAATAAAACTTGTAAAAAATTAAATATTCTTATTATTAAAAAATAATAAATACTATTGAAATTTTATTATTGAACTTTGATCAAAATAATAATAAAAATTATTATTATTATTATTATTATTATACAAATATTATATATACTTATTTTATTATTTCTAAAATGTCAATTGATTTAACTTTTAATAATAAAATAACCAATATTTCTACCTGCATATTTTTTTTTTTTTAAATCAAAATCCAAGTCTGTTACGGAATAATTATAAAAAAAAATTTTTTTAAAAACTCTATTTTCAAAGTTAAAAGATTATAATTTAATAAAATCAATGGTAAATTATAATATTTAAATGTAATAAATTATAAATTATTTTTAATTAATTTTAATACCTGATTATATTAATTAGATAACTATTAATTCTTTATAATAACTACTTTCCTATATTATAAATTTAAAAATATTAAAAATACTAAAATTATTCACCTCAAATTGTTAATTCTATTCAATCATGATTTTATATTTTCTTCTTCAATTAATATTCATTATAAAACTGAAAAAAATGTTATATTTAATATTAACTATTCTTATTGTTAGCTGATTTATGTATAAGAATTAGTGATGCACGTGATATATAAATTCAATGTGCCACAAATGATGAATAATTAAATTTATGTAATGTTTACTTGTAATAATTACATTAATAAACAATATTTTATTCCTAAAAAAAAAAAAAAAAAAAAAAAAAAGTAACCAAATTTATTTATCATAAATTTAAGGGTGTTAATAGATTAAGAGTCTCAATAACTCTATAACAAAGCTCATTAATATAATATAATAAATAATAAAGTCAGAGTATATAGCAGAAATTAGTACATGGATATATATCTAACATCATTATTCTAAAATATGTATTTATCAGAATTGAAAATCATGATAAAAGAATTCTTACTTAATAAAGAGCAATTTTTAAATGGTTCAAAATTCCATCCATGGTTTGGAAGAATAAAGCCAGCTTTGGAAACTAGAAACCTAGAATAATATATAACAATAGATGTAATAGCATTTACAAAATGAAAACATCCCAACTGATACAGAAATATTTAAAAAGGCTGAAAAGAAAAATTCCAAGGTAAAATCTAAAATAATCAACAATTTTATTGATGATGTTTAGTAAATTAATAAATAAATAAATAAATATGTATATGATGTATAAGAATTATTGATGCACGTGATATATATAAATATAATGCGCCATAAATGAATATTAGTTATATACATATAATTTTCACTGTAATAATTAAATAGGTATAAATTTAAAGGTGTAAGCTTAAATAATTATATTTAACAATAATAATGATAATAATAATAATAATAATAATAAATCTTGTGTTGAATTTTAAATTAATTATTTATTATGTGTTTGTTTATTTATTTTTTTGCTTTTTACAATAAGAAAGACATATTCATTTAAGAATATATTATTTATTATTACATGTTATATATAATCATTTTTCTATGATAGTCTAACATTATTGGTAACATTTAACCTTTGCATTACATACTGTAAAACAGGTCTAATCAGAAGTAATTGATAAAATGGAGGAAAAAGAGGAGAAAGAAGGAAAAAAGATAAGCAAAGAAAAGAAAATAGAAGAAGAGGAGAAGAAAAAAAAGAAAAAGGAAAAAAAAGAAAAACAAAAAAAAAAAAAAAAAATAAAGAATAAAGAGAAAGGAGAAAATGAAGGAATGAAAAATAAAAAAAAAAGGAAAAAGAAAAAGAAAACAATAGATGAGGAGAAGGAAAAAAACTAAAACTAAAAAGAAAGCAAAAGAACAAATACAAGAAAAAGAAAAAGAAAAAGAACAAAAACGAGAAAAAGAAAAAGGAGAAAATAAAAAAAAAGAAAATAAAAGAGGAAAAGGAAGAAACCATAAAACAAAAGAATAATTATTTTACTATTTATGATATTCAAAATTTAATTCAAAAACAAATAAAGGAAACAATAGAGAAAAGAGATAATAATGAAGAGCAGATAATGAAATTAGAAATGAAAAAAAAATAAGAGGAAAAAGATAAAAGAGGTGGAAATAGAGATATTAAAAACGAAAATGGAAAATTATGAAATTGAAAGAAAAGAATTTGAAAAGCAAAATAAATTTTATGAAGTTAAAATTGAATATAAGGAAAAGGAATTATTTAAATTAGAAAATCAAAGAAAGAAGGTGGAAAAAGAACTAAACTATAAAAAAATTATGAATGCAAATGTGATACAGAAAAAAAAGAGAGAGAAAAAGAAAAAAAAAAGGTCAAGCATTAATAAATAAAATGAATAATCAAATAGAATTAATAAACAATTTGGATAATCAAATAAAAAAATTAAGAGATGAAATAAATTTTTATATGAAGAATATAAAAGTATCTAAAGGTCGTTTAAAAATATTAATTAATCAATTAAATTCATTGGAGAACAAAATAATAAAAAAAAGAATCAAAGATGTGATCTTATGATTACTTAATAAGAATATTAACAATTCAAGTAAAATCGTTTAATTGTTATATAGATTTAAAAAAGAATCAATTAACAGAATTAATGAGGAGGCATGAAAACCCGGTTTATGAACAAAATTGTGTCAAAAAAATAAAAGCAAAAGTAAATAAAGAAGTCAATTCAAAAGAAAAAATAGGACAAAGGAAACTCGAGGAATCAAAGAAAAGAATAAAAACAAAGTGGATAAAACTTGAATGTAAAAAATTATTTTTTTGTAGCAATAACAATAATAAAAATAATATAAATGTTAAAAGAGAAAGAGAAAGTAATATAAAATATATAAATATTGATAGTAAATGGGATTCAACATATTGTTCACAAAGAACTGAAAATTTAAGTATTAAAAGTAATATAAAATATATAAATATTGATAGTAAATGGGATTCAATATATTGTTCACAAATAACTAAAAATTTAAGTATTAAAAGAAACAATGAATTTAAATTATCATACAAAAGACAACCGCTTGAAATATATTATAATAAAATTGGTAATGCTCCTTCCAATAAAGTTTATAAGAAAGAAAAATATTTTTCAAAATCTAAAAATGTTTATAAGTATTTATTAAAAAACAATTTTATTCTTGATTTCTCTTTATTTAAAATTAAAAAGTTTATTTTAACAATTGTTCAGAATTCTACCATTTTTAAACTATTTTTTAATAAAAGAATTAGAATAAGATATAAAAATAATCAAATTTTAAATGATATATTAAATCATCAGAAACATTATAAGGAAAATGAAAGTGATCAAAATGAAAATCAGAAGAAGATGAAAAATAATGATCAAAATGAAAATCAGAAGAAGATGAAAAATAGTGATAATTTTAATATTGTTTTAATAACTGATATTCTAACATTTGCAGTTGCTATAAATCAATATTTCTTTATAAAAAGTGAAATAAAACTTTTAAACCAAAAAAGAAATTTTAAGCATAGAACTTATTATTTAGAAATAGCTTTTATGGTAAGAAATAAAAGAATAATTAATTTAATTGATAAATCTTCAGAGAATAATATTAAACATACCAAAGAAACAAACAAAATTATTTTTGATGAAATCATTACCAGTCTCAACCCAAAAATTATAAATAATAATAATGATAATGATAGTATAATAGAAAACTATGACAATAAAATAAATGATAAAGATAATAAAATTAATTTGAATAAAGAAGATGATGATGATGAAAAAAATAGCAATAATAATAATAATAATAATAATAATAGTAATAATAATAGTAATAATAATAATAATAATAATAGTAATAATAGTAATAATAGTAATAGTAATAATAGTAATAATAGTAATAGTAATAATAGTAATAATAGTAATAGTAATAATAATAATAATAATAGTAATAATAGTAATAATAATAATAGTAATAATAGTAATAATAATAATAGTAATAATAATAATAATAATAATAATAATAATAATAATAATCAAGAAGAAGAAGAAAAAGAAGCAAGAATAAATAAAAAAAAGAATATATTTCGTAAAGATTATTCGCCTTATCTTGTTTTTGGTGATCATCTCTATTTAGATAATAAAATGGATTCCGAATACAAAAAATTATGCATTGCTTGTCTTAAAGGAAATGAAAATGAATTAAAAAGATTAGCTGAAAGTGGTATCAATTTAAATAGAAAATTTGGTATCTATCAATTTACCCCCTTGATGATTTTAATTTATCTAAAAAATTATAAATTAGCCAATTTTTTAATAAAAAATTATGCTAAAAGAAGTATAGGCATGAATAAGAACAACAGAAATATGGATCAACAGGAATCTATGGAAATAAATATAAATTCTAAAGATAAATATAATAATACCCCTTTTCTTTATATGTTAAAACATCAACCACCTAATAAAGAAATGTATGAATTATTACTTCAATATGGAACTTCGATCAATTTCAAATTATTTTATCATCGTCCATTACTTCATTGTCTCGTTAAAAATCCCTTATTCCTTAAAATACTTTACCGAGAAAAAAATCATAATTCAATATGAAGATCAATCAACTCCTACTCGTATAATTCATCCTTTACTATTTTCCGTAAGATTAAATAATGTAACATGGATCAAAAATGTATTGAAGTATCCAGTGGATCAAAATGAAAAAGAAATTATTGATAAAGATCGTTCTATGGATATTACTCCATTTAAGTTAGCTGAAATTAATGAAAATCATCAAATTTTTTCGGATTTATTATTATTGCAAAACAAAAATTTTAAAAAGATGGATCATTATTCGCCGCCACCACCACCAACCGTAACAGCAACAACAACAACAATAACAATACCAACGACTTCAGCAAATAATATAACTTATCAAACAATGTTATCGTTCAACAAAAAAGAAAATCAATTAAGAAACAATAAAAAAAAAGAAAAGAGAAAAAAATCAAAGAGTAATAATGATAATAATGATGATAATACTACTAATGCTATTAATAAAATTACTGATATTAGTAATGATATAAGTGAGAAAAGTAAGAAAAATAATGATATAAATGAGGAAAAAAATAAGAGAAATAATAATAATAAAAGTGAGAATAATAATGAAAGTAAAAAGAAAAATAAAAATGAAAAAATAAAGTCGGACAAGAATGGTATAAGAAATATACATAATGAAGATAGGAATAAACGTAAAAATAAAAATAATGAAAATAGTAACCATGATAATAATAGAAATGCTTGCCCTAAAAATAGTCGTATTGATAGTAAGAAAAGTAGTAAGACATCAGCACTTTTTAAAAATAAATATAATTCTGAATTACGTGAAAGCCAACAAACCATAAATACAAATACAACGATAAATACTAACTATTATGATAAAAAAACTATACAAAAGTAATAATGAAACTGCGAATTTTTCAGAATTACAGTTTGCCTGTATTGAAGGAAGTGAAGAAATGATTAAAATCTTATTATCTTCAGGCCTCTACGATATAAATGAAACATGTGGAGACTATGGATTTTCCACATTGATGATACTAATTTTCAATGAACAATATGACTTAGCCAAATTACTCATTGAATATAATGCCGATGTGAATATTCATGATACATTTAGGAATACTCCGTTGACTTATATGATAAAATATTCACAAAATAATGAAAAAATTAATGAAAAAATGTATGAATTATTATTAGATCATGGAGCCTATATTGATTATGAACTATTTGAACAGGATGATGAATTTATTACATCATTTATTAACCATAGAAGGATGATTCAATTTTTATGGGAAAAAAAATTATTAATTAGATATAATAAGAGCCACAATAATAATAATAATAACGATAATAACAGTAGTAGTAGTAGTAGAAAAAGTAGTAGTAAAGAAAAACGACAAAATGTTACGAAGCCAACTCTAATTCAAACACCACTCCTCTTTGCAACTAAATTAAATAATAATAAATTAATGAAAGCATTAACTGATATCAAAAATCAAAAATAATAAATAATAATAAATAATAAATAAATAATAAATAATAATAAATAATAATAATAAATTCATTTGGTTTAAAAATAGATGAATATTTATACATACCCGAAAGTTAAGTACAAAAAAACGAAAAAAAAAAAAAAAAAAAAAAAAAAAAATTGATGTAATAAATAAATAAAAATATCCATTGTATATAAAATTAATAAATTATTTTAATTTTATTTTAATTAATTATTGGTGTTTTTAACTTTAACTTTAATAAAAATGAAAAATAAATGAAAATAATAAATTGATATGTCTTTTATATAAAGTCAAAAAAAACCAAAAAAAAAAAAAATTTTTTTCATAATCTATTTCTATTTATATGGGTTGTTACATTTCGTAACGTGGCTTTACACAATATGGCGTGTTTAAATCTACGAGGTATAAAGGCGACCTGACCTAAATTATATTTAATAATTAAAAATTTTAACTATAAAAAAAAAAAAAAAAAAGATTATATTATTATTCATAATTTTTTTTATTTTTTATTATTATTATAATAAAAAAAAAATAAAATAAATAAAAAATAATGATAAATTAATATTTATTATTAGTTTAATGTAGATATATTATTTTAATATTTATTAATAAAAATATTATTTCATAAACCCAATTTGTTTAAATTGAATTTTGTTAAGTTCGAGTGTTTGTCTTCTTTATTTTTTTCATTTATTAATAAATTAAATTTTTTAACAATATATTATTTAATTTTCTATTGATGATGTTAATGGGGTGTGGGGCATTTCGCCAAATGGCATTTCGCTAGGTTGCGTTTCGCCAATTTTTTTGAAAGCATGTGGCGTATTAAAAAATGTGGCATTTCGCCAAATTAAAAATTATTAAATAAATAAATCAATCAATAAATAAAATTAAATATTATTAATATCAAATAAAAACAATTTTAAAAAAAAAAAAGTGTTTTTGAATTAATATTTATTTATTTATTCATTTATTTATTTCTATCAATACTCCACTTGGCGAAATGCAACCTGGCGAAATACAACTCTCCCGTTTTAACCATTAAAAAGTGGTTAGGAGAAGAAAAAAAAAAGAGAGAGAGAGAGAGAGAGGAATAAAGGAATATAAAATCTTTTTTTTTTTTTTTGTTTTATTTTCTTATTTTTATTTATTTATTTATTTATTTATTATTATTCAACATTTTTATTTATTTATTTATTTATCAATATTTTTATCTTTTTTTATTTTTTTTTTTTTTTTTTTTTCTTTCTTGGATACTCTTGTAGGTAGGATAATCTTGGAAAAAAAAAATTTAAAAAATAGGATAAACAATTAAATAAAGATAGGATAGCTGATAATAATTTTTATATATGATAAATTATAAATGATAAATGAATGAAATTTATTTAAAAAAATATAATAACCCTTTTAATTTTTTTATGAACTAATTTTTTTTTTTTTTTTAAAAAAAAAAAAAAAAAAAAAATTATTCATCAATTATAATGTATAATTAACCTTATCCTCTTAATAGGGAGAAGATTTTATTATTAAGATTAAAAAAAAAAAAAAAAAAAAAAAAAAAAAAAAAAAAAAGAGAGAGAGAGATCATATTAAATTAATAATAGTATTCTTAAATTATATTAAATTATAGGGTTTAAAGGGAGAATCTTTAATAAGAAATGAATAAGAAATGTTGATAATAATATTTTTAATTAAAGAAAAAAAAAGATCATATTTGTTAAAAAAAAAAAATAAATATAAAAATAAAAATAAGCTTTTCGTATTATTATTAATTTATTTTTTATTAATAGCAAATATATATATTTCTTTTTTGAAAAAATAAATAAACAAATAAAAATAATTGTTAATAATCTTTCAATTTCTTGTTAATATGATCTCTTTTTTTTTTTTTTTTAAAGTTTCTAATTTAAAACGTTTTTAGAATTAAACCTTAACTTTGGATAAATTTATTAGACATTATTAAAAATAATGAATAACCTTGTATCTAATAAAAAAAAAAAAAAAAAAAGTTATCAATAATTTATCAATTTTTATATTATAAATATAATAAAATAATATTAATAATTAAAATTATAATTTATTATTATTATTATTATTATTATTATTATAAAAAAATAATGATAATAATAATGAAAATGATAAAAGGAAAAAAAAAAATAAATAAAAGTTTGATAGAAAAAAAAAAAAATTAACTTAAAGTTTGATTATCTATGTTTTTTTTTTTTTTATTTTTATATTATATTTTATTAGTTTTTTATTAAAGTAAACTTTATTTTCTTTTTTTTTTTAAAAAAAAAAAAAAAAAAAAAAGATCAATAAATAGATTAAAAAAATAAATAAAATAAATAAAATAAATAAAATATATAAAAAAGTAAAAAATAAAAAATTAAAGTTAATTTTTCCTATCCTTCCTCTATCATTTTTCTTATCAATTTTTTTTTTTTTTTCTAATAGACTTTTAATAATGAAAAACTTTTTTAATAAAAATAAAATAATAATAATTTTAGTAGAGAAATTATTTTTTTATTTATTGGTTATTGCTATTTATTTATTTATTTTTTTTTTTTTTATATTATATATATATATATATATATATTTTAAAATTATCCTTCATAGTATTTGATTCTGTTAACTATTATAGTTATAATTTATAATTATATGTATGAAAAATGAATAAATTTAGCATCCTTAGGGAGTCAAATAAATCCATGTAATGGTTATACTTTATAATCACATATAATAGTAAATAGTAATACTAATTATAATGATAATATATATTTATATTTAATTATATTATTAAAAAATAAATATATTTTTTTATTTATTTTTTTTTTATATATAAATTTAATATATTAAGAATAAATAATTTTTTAATAATAATAATAATAATAATAATATTATTATTATTATTATTATTATTATTATTATTATTATTATGCAATGGTCAATATAATTGCAGTATCAATCAATCAAAGAAAAATTTTTCAAAAGTCAAATTGATATAATTTTTTTTTAAAAAAAAAAATATAATATATTTAATCATTATCATTATTATTATTATATATATATATTATTATTTTTATATAGGTTTATTATTTAAAAAAAAAAAAAGAAAAGAAAAAAAAATAATTTGACTCCTTAGAGTGATATAGTTTTGACCATTATTATTTTTATTTATATGATTTTTATGATTTGTTATTTATTACTTCATATGAAAAAAAAAAAAAAATTATTATTATAATTATTATCATTATTACTTTTTATTATTACTTTTATTATCATTATTAATTTTATCAATTATTATTACTCTTTATTATTGTTATTAATGAATTAATTATTTTAATGAGAATGAAAATAAATAAATAAATAGTAATTATAATAATAATAATAATTTTTTTTTAATTTTTTTTTATATAATATATATGTAAAAACGGTTACGGTTTTATCCATCCTATGAATTTTTTGACAGAGTCAAAAAAAAAAATTATAAAAATAAAAAAATAAAACAAAAAATAAAACATAGCATAACAAAAATTAATAATTATGTATAATAATAAATAATAATAAATAATAATAATAATAATAATAATAATAAATAATTAATCATTAATCATTAATAATACTCAATAATAGTAATAATTAATCATTAATAATAATAATTATTATTACCATTAATATTTATAATTTTAATATTTTCTATCCACTCTACTTTTTTTTTTCGGGGGTTTTTTATTTATTCGTTTATTCATTTGTTTGTTTATTTCTTTTTTAATTAAAATAATTATTTCTTTTATTATTATTTTAAACATAAATTTTATATTATTTGATTAGTTAACTCTTTTTTTTTATTTATTTATTTATTTCTCTCTCTTTTAATTATTATTTAATTATTAAATTTTTAATTTAATTTAATTAAATGATTTATTTATTCTATTATTTATTATTATTATTATTTATTTTTACTTTAATATAAAATTATTAGTTGATTTTTAATTAATCGTTAAGCAAAAAAAAAAAATAAAAAAGAAAAAAAAAAGAAAAAGAAATTTGTTAATTTTTTTCACTTTAAAATAAAAATATAAATAATAAATATAAATATAATTTTGAAATTAGAAATTAAAAAATTAGAAAGTGAAGTAATGAAACTTCACCTTATCAAATATAATAAAAAAAATTTTTTTTTTTTTTTTTAATTTTATATTTTAGCATAATTTAATTTAATTTAATTTAATTTAATTTACGGTAAACAGAAATAGATTTAAAGTTTTTTTTTTTTTTTTATTTTTTATATATAAATTTTTTATATATTTTTTTAATTTTAATATAAATATTTCAAAATCATAATAAAAGTAATAAATAATAAATTATTGAATAATAAAATAAAATATAATAAAAAAAAAATAAAATATAATAAAAAGTGACAGAAGAAAAATTATAGGATTCAGATGAAATAATCGCTTAGTTTTTGAATTAACAATCATTTTAATTTATTTATTATTTAATTATTCTGATTATTCTGATTATTCTGATTATTAAAAAAATTTTTTTTATTGTTTTTTGATTTTTTTTGATTTTTTTTCTTTTTTTTTTTGATTAGTACTTTAAAGATATTTTTATAAAATTTAAAGAAGAAAATAATATATAAGGATAAGAATAAGAATAAAAGAAAAGGATAAAAGAATAAAAGGAAGAAAAAAATAATAAATTGAAAGTTTTTTATTTATTTATTTATTTAAAAATAGAAAGTAAAGATAATAAAAAAATTTTTTTTTCCCGTATCCATTAGATGGACAAAATTTGAATTTTTTTTTTTAATAATTATTTCTTTATTTTATTTTTAAAAATAAAAATGTTAATCTATGAAAATGATATTTAATGAAATATAATGAAATTAAATAAAAAAAAAAAAAGAAAAAAAAAATATATATATATATATATGTAAATTTTTATATAAATTTTTATATTTCAATATATTTTCATGGAACATTTTAGATATTATTTAATTTTGTTATTTAATTTATAGATCAAAAACGGAATATAAATATTTTCAATAGAAATTAAATATATTGTTATTATAAGACATCTTTAATATTTTTATTCTATATTTTTATTTTTATTTTTTTTTTTTATAATTTTATTTTATTTTTATTTTTTGTTTTTGTTTTCGATATATTTTAATTGACTTCCACACTATTTTTATCTATTTTTATGTCTATTACCATCACTAATACTTTAATAATTATTATAATATTAATTATTATCCTTTTAAATACCCTTATATATATATTAAGGAAAAATATTAAAACAATACAAAACATACAAATAAAAAATAAAAAATAAAACAAAAATAAAATAAAATAAACTTAACCTATGGAATTAAACTAATCAATTCATGGTAAAAAATAATAATAATAATTTAAATTATTAAATAACTATTGATTAAATTATTATTAAAATTGATCAAAAATTAATTATAAATTATAATTCAAATAATTCAAATAATTAAATAAATAATAATAATTAAATAGATAAATATAATAATCAAATAGATAAATAATTAAATAAATAATAATTAAATAATAAATAATAAACTTTCAAAAAAAAAAAAAAAAATTGAAATCAATAAGAAGTAAATAAATGACCAATAATCCATGTAATAAATAACAATTTTTTCTTTTTTTTTAGATTTTTATATTCATTATTAATATAAACTTTTGAAAATAATTGAAAAACAAAAAAATATATTTATATATTAAAAATTAATTATTACAAAAAAAAAAAAAAAAAAAAAAAAAAAAAAAGGATTGATTTTAAAAATTAAGGGATAAAAGAAGTTATGGAAAAAATAGATAATAAAATAGTTATTTAAGATTATTAATGGTTATGTGGTCCATATATAGATATATATTTCGATATATGTATTTAAAAGCCATTAAGAAGAAAAAAATTTTTTTTTTTTTTTGAAAACTTTATAAAATAAATTATATCATAAGACGATACTAAAAGTATATATGTAAATTGTATAAAAGTCAATTTTATTATCTATTTACATTATATATAAAAAAATTAAAATTTTTTTAATTTATAAATATGATATTAATCTATACAAAAAAAAAAAAAAAAGCAATAAAAATCTGGTGAATTCTTCAAATTCTTTCATTATGACCATTTTAACTGGGATTATTTATTTATATATTGCTATTATTCATTTATTATTATTTTTCACATTATTTATTTATTTATTAATTATTTATATATTTATGATTATATGATCTTTTATTATTATTATTACTATTATTTATTTATGGTTATATATTTATTTACTATTTTATTATTTATTTACATATTAATTATTTTTTTTTTTTGAATTATATTTGTTTATTATGATGTTATTATTATTATTATTATTATATAATCTTTTTTATTTATATTATTATTATTATTATTATTTATATCCTACTTTTTGACAATTTATATTAGCTATTTATATTAGCTGATGTGGTTAAAGCTCCTTATTAAATTATATATATATATATTATTTTTTTTTTTTTTTGTGGAGGTGAATGTCAATCCCCTCGTCAGGGTGGGGTAATTACCAGAAGAGGTTTCTTTCATTTACCATAACTTAAGCTATTCTTTATTTATATATATATTTAATAAATATTTAATAAATATATAATATATAATAATTGTATATAAAATTGATGGGAAAACAAAAAAAAAAAAAAATAAATAAATGGAAATGTAAAACATAATAAATATAAAAATATAAATGTTTTTAAAATATTATTGATACATTTTCATTAAAAAAAAATAATTAATAATAAATAATAAATAAATAAATAGTAAATAAATAAATAAATAATAAATAATAAATAATAAATTAATAAATAAATAATAAATAATAAATTAATAAATAAATAATAAATAATAAATAATAAATTAATAAATAAATAATAAATAATAAATTAATAAATAAATAATAAATAATAAATAATAAATAATAAATAAATAATAAAGTAATACTTTTAGTATAAAATATTTAGGGCACTTTTTTATTATTCACTATTTTTTTATAATAGTCTATTTTTATTTTATTTAATAAAAATGAATGAATGAATAAATAAATAAATATAAATAAATATAAATAAATATAAATAAATATAAATTAATAAATAATTCCTTATAATAGATCAGTTCTATTATCCCATATATAAACTTATATGGATGTTTATATAGGAATGGGTAAAACGATGTTTTTTTTTTTAATGAATATTTATATAAATATTTATTATTTATTTATATAAGTATTATTTATTTATTTATATAAATATTTAATATTTATTTATATAATATTTATTTTTTTTATTTAGATATTAATTAATTATTTGTTATTATATGAATTTTAATAAGAATATTAGTTTATTATTAATTATAAAATCACATAATTAATAGTAATTTCAATATTGATAATAAATTTTGACACTAACATTCTAATTTTACTTTATTTCGTTTTTCTATTCTATTCTATTATTATTATTATTTATTATTTATTATTTATTATTTATTATTTATTATTTATTATTTATTTATTTATTATTTATTATTTATTATTTATTATTTATTATTTATTATTTATTATTTATTATTTATTAATAATTAATTATTATTTATTATTTATTATTTATTATTTATTATTTATTTATTTATTATTTATTATTTATTATTTATTATTTATTATTTATTATTTATTATTTATTATTTATTATTATTATGACATTGTTGTATTTTAATGATTTGATGAGTTGTTAAGTGGGACAGGAAAAGATGGAAAAAATGGAAAATTGAAAAAATAAAATAAAATAAATAAAAATATATAAATACTTATATATAAAAATAAATAAATAAATAAATAAGTAAATATATAAGTAAATATATAAGTAAAAATAAAAAGGGTTTAATATTAAAAAAAAATGAAATAAATAAAAAAAATTTAGTTTAAAAAACTTCAAATAATTAAAAATTAAAATTTAAAAAAAAAAACTGACTCAATTTTTATCCAATACATTTCAGTTCTTCAAGAGTCGAAAACTAAAATGATGAAATATTTAAATATTTAAACCATTCAATCGTCATAAGAAAAAAAAAAATAAATCACCACAAAATTTAATTATATAATAATCATTTAAAAAAATATATTTATATAAAATAAATAAATAAATAAATATAGATAGAAGAATAAATTAATAAATAATTAATTAATTATATAAATAAATATATATAAATGAATAAATAAGTATATAAATGAATAAATAAATAAGTATATAAATAAATATATATATATAATAATTTTATAAATAAATAATACATAAAATAATTAATGATAAATAATAATATTTAAAGAACCAACTTCAAATAATATTATTAAAATGATAATAATACACAGATTGCTATGCTATTGATATTAAATATTTTTTTTAATTTTTTATTATTTGTTTTAATTCTTATATCGATGACATCGACAATTTTATGGATGATCATACATTATTAAGCATTATGTCTGGTTCTCTACCAATTTAACTAATTATCAGATCATTAATTGTTAATTTTAATTTATTTATTACTATTTCCATTCACTTATTACTATCTATTTTATTACCATTATCATATATTTATTCATTATAAAGATACATTTAATATTTCTATCTACTTATTATTTCTATCTATCTATTATTTATTTATTTCCATTTTGTAATTTTACTTTTTAATTTATATTAATATTTAATGTTTATATTTTAACATTTATTTTTAACTTGATATTCTATAATTATTACTATTAATTATTTTAACATCAAATCATATTAAGGAAAGACTTTAATTTGATCTTTTTTTATATATATATATATAAATAATAGAATACTATAATAAGGTTAAAGTTGATGATGGTCTTAACACAGTATTAATAATAGAGAAAGAGAAGAAAGTTTAATTATTAAAATTATAATAAAAAATTAAAATAAAATAAAATAAAATTACAGAGGATTAGAATTAAGATTTTTAAAGTTTTAATTTCTTTTTTTTTTTTTTTTTAAAAAAAAAAAGTTAAAACGTTTTAATTCCATTTCATATATTTTTTTCACTAAAAATAATAAATAATAAATAATAAATAATAAATAATAAATAATAAATAATAAATAATAAAATAATTGATAATAAATAATAAATAATAAATAATAAATAATAAATAATAAATAATAAATAATAAATAATAAATAATAAATAATAAATAATAAATAATAAATAATAAATAATAAATAATAAATAATAAATAATAAATAATAAATAATAAATAATTAATAATAAATAATTAAATAATGAATAATTAAATAATAAATAATAAATAATTAAATAATGAATAATTAAATAATAAATAATAAATAATTAAATAATGAATAATTAAATAATAAATAATTAAATAATAAATAATAAAATAATAAATAATAAATAATAAATAATAAATAATAAATAATAAATAATAAATAATAAATAATAAATAATAAATAATAAATAATAAATAATAAATAATAAATAATAAATAATAAATAATAAATAATAAATAATAAATAATAAATAATGAATAATGAATAATAATAGTTAGTTTATTTATATATATTGTCTTTTTTATCTTTTTTGTCTTTTTGTAGAAATTGAGGTTTAAAAAAAAAGTATAAAATAAAACAAATTAATTAAATGGAATATATTATTTATATATATATTTATATATATAACTGTATTTATATATATAATTGTATAGAGTCAATACATATATCCTAATATAAATATCAAATAAAATATTAATATAAATGTTCAACATTGACATATTTATTTTAATTTTTTTTTTTAATTGGATGAAAAATTTAATTTTATTATTATTTATACTATCATCTCTAAGATGTAAATAAATATAATTAAATAATAAAATAAATAATTAAATAATAAAATAAATAATAATTAATAAATAATAAATAATAAATAAATAATTATAAATAATAAATAATAAATAATAAATAATAAATAATAAATAATAAATAATAAATAATAAATAATAAATAATAAATAATAAATAATAAATAATAAATAATAAATAATAAATAATAAATAATAAATAATAAATAATAAATAATAAATAATAAATAATAAATAATAAATAATAAATAATAAATAATAAATAATAAATAATAAATAATAAATAATAAATAATAAATAATAAATAATAAATAATAAATAATAAATAATTAAATAATGAATAATTAAATAATAAATAATTGAATAATAAATAATTGAATAATAAATAATAATTAATAAATAATAAATAATAAATAATAAATAATAAATAATAAATAATAAATAATAAATAATAAATAATAAATAATAAATAATAAATAATAAATAATTGAATAATAAATAATAAATAATAAATAATAGATAATAAATAATAAATAATTGAATAATAAATAATTAAATAATAAATAATAAATAATAAATAATTAAATAATAAATAATAAATAATAAATAATTAAATAATAAATAATAAATAATAAATAATAAATAATTAAATAAGAGAATAATACTTAATTTACATTAAAATTGCTAGGATAGAGATAAAACCATCTTATTCTTTTATCAAAAAAAAAAATTTTTTTTTGGAATTTTTAATTAGGATTTAAGTAAAATGGTTACATAAAATGAATATAATTTATTTTTTAAATAGACAAAGTAATAAGTAATAATAAATAAATAAATAAAAATAAATAAATAAATAAAATAATAAATAAATAAATAAATAGTAAAATAATAATAAATAAATAAATAAATTAATTAATAAATGATTAAATAAATTAATAAATAATTAAATAAATTAAAAAAAAAAAAAGAAATATTGTAAACATTGACAGAGTACAAATTTAAATCATCTTCATTTGCTATGGTTTAAATCATTATGATTTAACCAAGTTGATAGAAATACCCATAACAAATAAATAGATAATTACCTATAATAGTAGATAAATTTATAAATAGATAAGTGCATATATAAGTAGATCAACACTTAAATAAATAAATAATAGTAATAATAAATAAATAAACAAATTTAATTAATTAAATAGATTAAAATTATCTATATAATCACTAATTATTACATAAATAAATAAATAAATGAATAAACAAATATAATTAATTAAATAGATTAAATTTATCCATATAATCACTAATTATTTAATAAATAACTAATTATTATATAAATAAATAATAAATAATTAATAATAAATAAATAAATAATAAATAGTAAATAAATAAAATAATTTATGAAGATGATAATAAAATAGTAAAAATATTTTGTTTATAATTTATTTATATATTAAAATAAAAAATGCAGAGTTATTAAAGATATTTATATTTTTTATATTTAATTTTTTTTTATAATAAAAAAATTAAAAATAATTGACTTTACATAATTTTTTTTTTTACCTGATGATTGTCCATTTTTATGGCTTTTTATATACTAATACATATATTATCATATATATTATCTATTGTAATCTGCTATATGTACTAATTCTATAGTGTTTTTAATTAAAATTTATTTTATTAGTGTAGTCTCATTTTTTAATTTTAATTAATTGGTTAGGTTATAATAGAATTTTTATAATAAATTTTTCCATTTAGTTTTTATCCTTATTCATATATACGCTTCAATAGAGTAAATCACGTTATTACTATTTGAAACATCATTGGTGATGAATGATTCTATAAAAATAGATAGTCATATATATATAGATGATATATATTCTTTTTTTTTTTATAGAAATTATTTTATTTAATGAAGTAAAAATGTTTATTATAATTTAAAGTCTTTTTTTTTTTTTTTTTTTTTTTTTTATTTTTTAAATTTCCGTTGTAATAGTATAGAGTAAAAAAATAAAAGTTTAAATAAATAAATGTTATATAATTTTATTCAAAACAAATTATAATATTTCTAATAATTCTAATTTTGATTATTAACCATAATTCATATTTTTATATCTTATCTATTGAATATACTTTTCTATAGTATATATTTTTATATACTTTTTCTTTATTTTTCTATATTTTTCTATATTTCTCTATTTTCTATATTATCTTATATTTTCTATATATTTTTCTCTATTTTTTATACTTTCTATATTTTTTAAAGTCCAAGTTGTCAAATGGGATAACAATTTCCTACAGAATACAGAATCAACTAATAATTAGTTTATTTATTTTCCAATGATCTTGGTAATAAAATAAAATAAATATTCTTTTTTTTTATTTTATTTCATTTAAACTTTTATATTTAATATTTTTATATTAATATTTTTGTATTAATATTAATATAGATTTATTAATATATATTGATTAATATATAATTTTTATTAACTAATCTTATTAAATTTTTTTAATAGCATTAAAAATTTTGGTGGCAATATATTAATAATATATTCTAATAAAATAAAAATATAATTATAACTATATCAAATTTAATTTTAATTATTTATATTTTAATATATTCATAAATATAATTGAATTGAATGGAAATATTTTTATTTAATTTTTTGTAATGAATGACAAAAAAAAATATATTTTGTCTACAGAAAAAGAAAAAAAGAAAGAAAAAAAAAAAAAAGAAAAAGAGGTACAAATAAATAAATAAATAAATAAATAAATAATAATAATAATTAATAATAATAATAATTAATAATAATTAAAAAAGATTATTATGATTATTCATTTTTTTTTATTAATAATAATTATAATTTTATTTTTTTTATATGATAAAAGGAATGAAACTTTAATTCTTTAAATAAAGAAATGCTTAATCATCTTCAAACTCCATAATATTTTAATATTTTAATATTTTTACATTTTTATAATTTTATAATTTTATATTTTATACTTTAGTAATAATAATAATAAAAACGTTTTTATTATATATTAAAGAATAAATAAGAAATAAATATTAAGATATATAATAAATTTGTTTTTTTATTTTTATTTTTATTTTTAATTAATGAGATATTAAATATATTTTTACTATTAGATAAAAAAAAAGATAGATTAATATAATACTTTTCTTCTCTTTTTTATTTTTTTAAAAAAAAATATAAAAATAATAATAAAAGACTTTATTTTTTTTTTTTTTTTTATTTTTACTTAAATTTTTTTCTTATTAATTAATAACTAGTAAATAATTAATAATAAATTAATAATTAATAAATAAAAGTCTAAAAAACATGTTAAAACTATATTATATATATTTATTTTAAATGTATCTATCCTTTATAAAGTATAAAATTTTTATAATAATTAAATAGAACTGTCTATATGTATTTTTTATAATATATATATATAAAATTAAAATAAAAAAAATATTACATATACAATACATAATATACTAGTAAAAATAAAATATAATTTTACAGCAATAACGTTAAATACGATTAAAAATTAAAATAAAATAATAATAATAATAATAATAATAAAAGTAGTAAAATAATGCAAAAAAAAAAAAAAAAAAAAAAGACAAAGAGATAAAAAGAAATAATAAAAGAAACGAAATATTAAAAATATCAACAAACTAGTTTTAATAATAAAATACTTTTATAAACTATATGTTTAAAAAAAAATTTTTTTTTGTTTCATTTAAAGTTTACATTTAGTATTATAAATAATTAAACATATAAACATATTTTTTTTTTTGATAAAATTATGTTTTCAATTTAAAAAAAAAGGTTAATCTCTATTTCATTAATAACTATATATATATAATTCTTTTATTCATTAATAAAAATAATAAAATAATAATAATTATAATTAACAAGAAATAAAAACAAAATTAATGTTATATATTATAAAAGAAAAATGGTTAATTAATTTAAATCAAATGCATAAAATAATTAGTTTTCAAAAAAAAATATTATATATAAATTATAGAATATAGAATATTTTAAATTTATTATTATTATTATTATTATTTTTATATTTTTATTATACAAAATTCAAAATACTAAAATTTAAATTACAAATTCTAAAATCTTAAATTAAAATCTAAATTTACAGAAAATATTTGAAAAAAAAAAAGCAAAATATAAAGAAAGAATTTAAAAACTTTTTTATTTAATTTTTATTCTATTAATTTTTAATTTTCAATTTATGTTTTAATGATTTTAACTGAACTTTACATTTAAAGATTCAAAATCAAAATCAAAACCAAAAAAAAAAAAAAAATTCTCCACTTTTTTTTTTATTTTTATTAATTTTTAGTTAGTTTGTAAAGAATAAAGAGTTTGCGTTAATCCTATTTATGGTTGGTTAAACCATTCTTTGAATAAAACATCAACTAATAACAAAATTAATATAAAATATTTAAAAACATAAAAGAATATATATTTATATATAACAGAATATATTTATAAGAATATATTTATATAAAACAAAATATATTTATATATTATATAAAATATATATATAATCATTTAAATAAAAAAAAAATGAAATAAAAATATTCAACTAATTTTTTTCTCTCTATAATATATATTACAAATATATTATAAAATATATATATATAATAAATACTATAGAAACTATATATAAATTACATTTAATTTAAATTTTAATATTAATAAAAAAAAAGAGTTAAAAAATTATAACCTCTCATTACTAATAAACAGTCGATATTCAACGAATTAAATTGAAGTAAGTAAAAAAATTATTAAGTAGAATGGATTACTAAATATTAATTATTATTTAAGTAATAAATAATAAATAAGCAATAATTGAATAATAAATAATTGAATAATTGAATAATTGAATAATAAATAATTGAATAATAAATAATTGAATAATTGAATAATTGATTAATTGAATAATTGATTAATAAATAATTGAATATAGTAAAATAAAAAAAAATTAGAATATAAATGGAGAATCATTATTAATTAGCGGAATCTAAGGCCTAACTTTTTTTTTTTTATTATTATTAGAATTCAATTTAAATTTATTACATAATAATAATAATTTAAATAATAAATAAAAAAAAAAAAGATAATTTCAATAAAATTCATATAATATCCCTATCAAAGATATTATAGAATATATAATTTTTATACAAAACCTTCTATTATATATATTTTTTATATCTTTTTACTAATCATTCAAACACTTTTCTTATATAATATTAATAAATAAATAAACTTTCTTATTTTTATTACATTTTTATTTATTTTTCATATTACCATCATATTATTTCATATAAAATAATAATATAGAAAATTATAAAATAAAAAAAAATAAAAAATTTTTTTTGTTTTTCAGGTAAATTTATTTATTTATTTCTATTTATTATTCATATATTAGCATTACATTCAATTGATATATATAGAGTTAGTCATAACTATTTATAATTTTAATATATTATACATATATTATAGTATAGTGTAATATATGATTACAATTATATTTAATGTTAATTACAATATAAATATTAAAGTTTAGTCAATATGAAGTTTTCATTTCAAGAGGGTTAAATCATATTAGATAATTATTTTATTCATTTATCATATATTATCAGTTAATTTTTAATATATATGGATATTATAATAATATATTGAAATACATTACAATATATAGTAATTAATATAATTTATTAAAATTAAATTTTTTATTTTTATTTATTTATTTTTCAAAAAATATTTTTTAAAAAATAATATATATAATAATAAAGATAGTATATGTTATATAATAATAATAATAATAATAACAGCTTATGCATTATATAAATAATATATATAATTTTATATAATTAGAAAAATAAAATAAAATAAAATAGTATAATTTTTTTTTTTTTTTTTTTTTAAAAAAAAAAGGAAAGAAAAAAAAATTAAATTAAGAAAAAAAAATTAAAAAGATCTTTTTACATTGAATATATTTAAAATTAATTCAATATACTTTGAAAATTAAAAATAACCTTTTTTTTTCTTTATTTAATACAACAAATATATATTTTTGTTAATATTTTATTTATTTAAATTTAGAATATTTGAATGAAAAAAAAAAAAAAACATTATCTATTTTAAAGCATTAGAAAGAATTTGTTCTTAACCCATCACTAATCAATTTATTGGATATATTAATACCTTCTTTACTAATAAAAGAAAGTAATATAATTTCAAAGCATAAAAAAAAAGAACAAAGAAAAAAAAACATAATAAAATTAGGAAAATATTAAAAGATTTGATTATGCTTCATGGAAACAAAGTTTTTTGAATAAAAAAAATTATTATTTATTTATAAAAAGAAAAAAAAATATATTTTTATTTGTATAAATCAATTTTTATCATATATATACATTCAAAGTACATAAATTAAATTTGGACAATTTAAACTGGAATACAATACAAGAAAACAATAGAGTTTATTGGATTAAAATATAATAATTAAAATATATATAAAAAAGTAAAATAGTAATACCATTTTTATAATAATTTAAGCATTTATTTTTTATTTTTTTTTTTACTTTTACAAGAACTTTATATTTAATACAAAATAATATTTACTTCTATGTTTGAAAATACAAAGGTATTATTTTTAATTATTATATATTTTTTAAATAGTATAATTAAAAAAAATAATTGAAATTTCTTCTTTGGACTTTTAATTTTTATTTTTAAATTAATTAAAGAAATAATAAAAGAAACAATAATGTTAATAATTTATAATATTGTATATTAATAATATTTTTTTTTATAATATATATTAATGTTAATGTTATTATTCTAATTAAAAAAAAAAAAAGAATGATAACAAAATTATACCGTATAATAGACAATTTCAATATATAGAGGATTTTCTAGATTTTTATAAAACATGTAGTACCTATACTAGAAGAGCATTTTTTAATAGATTATTAAAAGAATGTTCAAAAACTGAACTCTCTATACTTGCTCAGTTATTAAATCCTTTATTAACAGTAGATTTCTTTTCTGATCTACCCGTTGAAATTGTTAGAAAAATACTTTCCTATTTAGATGCTGTATCACTATGTCACTGTGCTCAGGTATCTAAACGTTGGAAGGAACTTTCTGACGATGATATTGTGTGGAAAGATATGTGTGAAAGACATATAGGAGGAAAATGTCAACGTTGTGGTTGGGGTTTACCTCTTATGTATAATACCAAAAGAAAAGCAACAAACGACCTTATTCTTTATAACCATAATAATAATAATAATAAAAGAATAAAGAAGAGTCCAACACAAAGTTTGAATACTTCTCTTATCAATCCTATATCACATAATAATAAAGCCTCCAATAATTATCAGTCTAATTTAAGTAAGTCAATTTTTTTTTTTCATAAGAAATATGTGTCATTTAAATATATAATATAAATAGATAGTATAAATATATAAATAGATGGAAAAAAAAAATTAAATTCACCAAAAACAACAACAACAACAAAAAAAAATAAAATAAAATGTACAAAAATGAAAAGAAAAATATAATATACAAAAATATATAAAAAAAAATTAATACTCTGTAAAAGTAATTATTACAATGTACCAAAATTTAAAAAAAAAAAAAAAAAAATGCATATATTATTAAATAATAATAATAAAAATTAGAAGATTGTTTTTAAATAATTTGAATAATAAACAATAAGAAAAAAAAAATTCAAATATATTTATATAATATTTATTCTTTGAGATTTAATAAAAGTTAAATTTAATGAATAAATAAATAAATAAATTTGCATTACATTCATATACAATGCTTATAGATAAATAGTTTAATAAAATTATCAATAATAAAAAATATAATGATAATATATAATATCAATTTATTTAATAGATATAGTGATATTCATTGTGATACAAATGTTACAAATTAATTTATATAAATATAGAAGTTATAATAGACTAAATTTATTAACTAATATTTGGTAATTTTTAATTAAATAAATAATTTTATTATTATACACAAAAAAAAAAATTTTTTTATTAAAAGTTGAAACAACACCTCATTATCAACGTCATTGGAAAGAAATATATGCTGAACGTTTATTAGTTGAAAGAAATTGGAGAAATGGTAGATATTCAACAAAAATATTTGAAGGACATACGGATAGTGTTATGTGTCTTCAAATTGATGAAGCTAGATCTTTAATGATTACAGGTTCCTATGATCATACGATTAAAATGTGGAATACGGATACCGGAAAGTGTATCGCTACATTAGAAGGTCATAGTCGATGTGTTAGAGCACTTCAATTTGATGAGAATAAAATTATTTCGGGTTCTATGGATAAAACCATTCGTATATGGAGTTTAAAAACAGGTCATTGTATTCGTGTCATGGAAAGTGGTCACTTTGATGGTATTGTTACGCTTCATTTTGATAATAGAATACTTGCTAGTGGAAGTGCAGATCATACCATTAAAGTATGGAATTTTGGTTCTGGTCGTGGTTTTACCCTTACGGGTCATTCAGACTGGGTAAATAAAGTTCAAATCTTTAATAAGGATCATCTTTTCTCTTGTTCCGATGATCATACCATCAAATATTGGGATTTAAATACTCGTCAATGTATTCGTACTTTTGAAGGTCATTCCGCTCCAGTACAATCTTTACAAGCTAGTATTACCTATCATCAACCTAAAATTTCTAAATTTGATACCTATAGATCAAATTCTATTAATGGAAATTCAAATAATGTTGCTATAAATAATTATAATATGGTCCGTAATTCATATCCTTCATCCAATTCAAATTATTCTTCCGTTGTACTACTTTCTTCAAAGATGAAAGGAATGTCCTCCAGAGGACGTAACTTTAATAATACTAATAATAATAATAATAATAGTAATTATAATGGAAGTAATAATAGTTACAACAACAACAACAACAACGGTAACAACAATTCAAACAATAATAGCAATAACAATAATATTAATTATAATGGTAATGGTAGTAAAATTCAAAATAATTTAAATAGACATTTAAGAAAAAATTCTATACCACCTTATCATGGTAATAATAGCAATAACAACAGCAATAATAATAATAATGAATTAGGAAATTATTCTGTATCTTCATCTTCTTCTACCTTTTCTCATAATTCCTTTAATTCACATCATCATTCCGGTAGTTATGAATCTTATTTATCAAGAACAAATAGTAGTGGTCAAGATAATGATGATTTCTTTAACTATCGTCCAAATACCCTTCAATCATCAAATGAAAATAGTGGTCAAAGAATGAATGGATTATCAAATTATCAAGAAGTTAATCAACAACATCCAGATGATAACAACAACAATAATAATAGTAATAGTAATAGTCATCGTTTAATATTTAATGATAATCGTTCCTCTTCCTCTACCTCTTCTTCAAATATAAATAAAGGTAAAAGAAGTATTCACTATGGCTTGAATAATGGTAACGGTAATGGTAATAATAGTAATAATAGTGGACGTATGAATAATTTACAAAATTATTGGAATAATTCTGAAAATAGACAATATCCTCAAAATGAAAATAATCATTCAAATCACATTGCTAATAATGGTAATAATAATATTAATGGTCAAGGTCATGGTCATAATGACTATGAATTAAATTTACAACAGCAAGATTGTAATGAAAATCATCATATACATGAAGCTAAAGGAACGCTTGTCACCTGTTCATTAGATAATCAAATTAAAATTTGGGATATATATACAGGTGAATGTAAAAAGACTTTATTTGGTCATGTAGAAGGAGTTTGGTGTGTTTCTTTTGATAATATGAGAATTGTTAGTGGTGCACATGATCAAACTATAAAAGTATGGGATATGGAAACAGGAAAGATTGAACAAAACTTTATTAAACATTTAGGACCAGTTAATTGTATTCAATTAACCGATACAAAAATTGTTAGTGGTGGAGATGATGGTAAAATTTCAATATTAGATTTCGATTTACCTCATCCACCAATTACAATTACTGATTTACCAAGTAATTATGAAATGAATAAAAAATCTATGAAATCTTCTCCAGGTAAACCTTATCCTCCTCAAAGAAATATAAAATCTTCTCCTTCCCTTAATTATAATATAAATCATTCAATGAATAATAATATGAATGATATGAACCCAATGAATTATCATCATATGAATAATAATATGGATGGAATGAACTCTATGAATAATAGTATGACTAGAAATAACATGAATATCAATGGTGGTATGAATGATAATATGAATTCAATGAACATGAATAGTATGAATGACATGAATAATATGAACAATCGAAATAATAGAAATGGAATGAATGATATGAATAATAATAACAATAATAATAATAATAGGAATATGAATAACATGAATAATATGCATAATAATATGAATAATATGAATAATAATAATAATAATAATAATATGAATAATAATAATATGAGTAATATGAATAACATGAATAATAATAACGTGAATAATCGTAATATGAATAATTATAACATGAATAATTTTGATATGAATAGATATGACATAAATGATAATATGAATAATAATAATAATAATATGAATAATAATATGAATAATAATAATATGAACAATAATATAAGTAATAATATGAATAATAATAGGAGTAATAATATGAGTAATAATAATAATAATATGAATAATAATATGAATAATAATATGTCAAATCTTAATCCTAATTCTAATTATATGAATATGTATTCCAATCATGGAAATATGAATAATAATAATCATCATAATAATTATAATTATAATAATTCCCCTCATAATTTGAATCAAGGAACGCCTTTACCTTCCGATCCGATATCCTATAATCAAAAGAGTCCAAATATAGTAAAATATGAAATGAATAATAATTACCATTCAGGCTCAAATTCATCCTCTGATAATAATAATAATAATAACAATTATAGCAACAATAATTATAATAACAATAGTAATAATTATAATAACAATAGTAATAATTATAATAACGGTAATAATAATTATATTAATAATGGTAATAATAATAATAACTTTAATGATAATTATAACAGCAACAATAATAATAGTAATTATAACAATAACAATAATAATTATAATAATAATAATAATTTCAACAACAACAACAATAATAATAATAATTCCTATCAACCTAATGGTTATTCATCAAATCATGAGAATTATTCAAATTCTAATTCCTATTCCTATTCCAATGTTTCACAATCAAATAATTATTATTCAAATAAAAATAATAACCATAATGATAATGTAAATAATTATATGCCATCGCGACAAAATCAAGGTAAATAAATAATTATAATATTAATATATATATATAATTTTTTTTTTCAATATTAATTAATTTTCTTTATTTTTTTATTTATTTTATTTTAAACATATATAATACTTAATAGTTTATATAAAACCTGATCCTGATGCAAAGTCTTATCATAACAATTATCAAAATCAAATTAATAATAGCAATAATAATAATAATAATAATAATAATAATAATAATAATGTTAATATTAATAGTAATTCAAATTTAAATAATGATAATAATAATTATAATCAAAAAAATAGTAAGGCTGAAAATGAATTAAAAATCAATAATTTATTAAAACAACCCTACGAAATTAAAAGAGAGGATTCCATCAATAAAAAAGGAAAATCTAGAAATTTTAATTTAAAAAATAATAATGATAATCCAAAAAATGAAGATATTAACATGGATAATGTTAAAAAGAATGATAATAAAGATATTAATAATAATAATAATAATAATCAATCTAATTCACCACCTAATGAAATGTATTCCAATAAAAGTAAGTTTTATTTACTTTTTTTTTTTTTTATTAATATTTCATTTCGCTAATAAAAATAATTTTTTTTACTAATAATATTTTTGTTTTACTAATAATAAATTTTTTTTATTAAAATAATTATATATAATAATAATAGATTATAATAATTATGAAAATAATAAGAGCAATAATAATAATAATAATAATAATAATAATAATAATAATAATAATAATAATAATAATAATTCATCTATACCTATGGATAAGAATAAAAAAAAATTAGAAGATTTTCCTCTTTCTATTTCTTCTCTTATAACAAGTTCAATACCACCACCATCATCAATGGCTCAAAGCCAAATTCCATCACCTGTAAAGTCAAATAAAAGTTCTTTTTCTCCTTCTTTATCACCAACAAATCAACCTATTTCTCCAACCATACCAGTAACAACAACTAATCATCGTAAATAAAATGATAATTAGTATTGTAAAGTAAACCAAAAAAAAAAAAAAAAAAAAACTATTTTCAATACTATTATTATTAACATCTTCATAAAATATGTAACAATTTCTATACTATTATTATTTAACACACTCATAAAATATAACAATTTAGATACTATTATTATTAGCACCCTCATAAAATATAACAATTTAGATACTATTATTATTTTAACACCTTCATTAAATATAACAAAAAAAAATTTTTTTTTTTTAATGTATTATTATAAAATTTTTTTTTTTTATTGGGAAAAATGTAATTTTAAAAAATTCTATTAAAAAATAATTTATTTTTTTTTTATTTTTTTTTTTATTATTTTTTTATTTTTATTTATTTATTTTTTTTTTTCTTTATTTTTATTTTTATTTTTCAGTTTTAAATTATTAAATAATTCATTATTATTTATATATATATACAAATACAAAAAATATATATATATAAATATCATCATATGTATAGTTTATATATTGTAATATTTTATATATATTTATAACAATGATTATAAATATATTAAAGATATCTTTTCTTTTTCTTTTAATTTTATTATATATTTTTTTAAAAAAAAAAAAAAAAAAAAAAAAAAAAAAAAAAAAAAAATTAATTAATGGGTAATTTATTATATTATACTATTATTATTTTTATTTTAATTTTTATTTATTTAACTTTTATAAAGTAATCTATAAAAATTTATAAATATATATCTATTTTTTTTCTTTATACCCATCAACTTATTAAAAAAATAATAATAAAAAATAAAAAATAATTAAAAAAAAAAAATTTTAAATGTTTTCTTTTTCATAATTTTTACTGTTATTATTATTATTATTATTATTATTATTATTTATTATTATTATTATTTATTATTATTGATAAGAAAATAATTAATTTAATAATAAAATATATTATTTTAATGTATGAAATTAATGTATACAATTGTATTTTTGTGATATATGATTATGATTTTATATAACATTTCAATATCCTAAGTATCAGTTGGGATTCTTTTTGGATTTCTCGAATTAGGTGTAGTTTTAAATTTGACATTAATATTTCCATTAAAAGAAAAAATCGTCTCAGAAGATTGCCCTAAATGTTGCCCTTGTTGTGGTATTAGTGTACCTAGCTTTTCTCACTGGATACTTTGCCTGTAAAGAATTGGAAAATTACAGAAATAAATTCTTTACCTTTTCTAGATGATCTCTTTTTTTTTTTTTTTTTTTTTTTTTTTTTTTTTTTTTTGAAATTTGCAATGATAATCGAACAAAAAAAAATCCTTGGATGCTTCCTTTAGATTCAGAAAAAAGGATTATGATAATAATATTTATTATTTTATATTGAGTGCTCTTCTTGTGGGCGTTTAGTATATAAAAAAATTAAAGTTAATGATGGGGAACAAAGACAATTAGTTGACAATATATAAAGTTCAACTTTGTCAACTGTTTCCGTATTTTGTAGGGATTGCGGAGTTTTTAACAAACGTAATACCATTAATTTATCGATCTTTTAGTTTGATGATGAAATGGTATTCCGTTGAATCTATTGAATCTACTGTTGCCAAAGAGCGTCGACCGTCGAAATGATTTAGGCACCTCCGGGTGAAAGATCGGATACAGATTCGTTTGATAATACTAATCACTAATACTGAAATTACTACTTTCAATAATGGACGTGGTGTTATCATCGATGAATTGGGAAAAAGTTAGAATCTATTGCTTCTAACGCACTTTTTTATAAATTATTATAATATATAATATTTTCATTTCATGTATTTTATTTTTTATTTTTTTTTTTTTTATTATTTTTTTTTTATTTTTCATTTAAATTCATGTAGTTTTTATTATTAATATAAATTAAATAAAGTTTTCTCAAAGTCTTAAAAAAAAAAAAAAAAATGTACAAATATATAATTTATGTATATGTTATATATGTTATTTGGACTCAGTTAATGATGAAGCTAAAAAATATTTATTAAATCGTAAATAAATACTCTTTTGCTTCATTATTAAAAGAATATATATATATATATATATATATTTATTTAATATATTTATTATATTTATTATATTTCTATATTTATCTATATTTACTATATTTTAAATTTCAATTGATAATCTTCTATCCATCCTGTTCAGGATAATAGATAATACTAAAAAAAAAAAAAAATAAATAAATAAATTAATAAAAATAATTACCTAATTACCATTTCATCATTAAATTAAAATAAAATTCATTTCATCTTTTAATTTTAATATTCATCATTCTTTTTTTTTTTTTTTTTTTATAGATGTTTATATATATTTATATATATATTTTTTTATTATCTTCTTTTTTTTTTATAGATGTTTATATATATATATATATATATATTTTTATTATCTTTTTTTTTTTTTTTTTTTTTTTTTTTTGACAAAGAATCCTTAAATATCCTTCAATTTTCTCATATTATATATACCTATATTATCCTGTATTTAAAATTACCATCATCATCATTGTCTTCTTCTTCATTAAATAATATTTAAACTATGTTTTCAATTATAATGAATATATTATTAATCCAATAATTATCATTATCAAAACCTTATATATATATTTTTTTTTCTTATTGTTAACATCTTTATGTTCATTGTTTCTTCTTTGTAGAATTTAAATTTAAAAAGAGTTATATATATATATATATATATATATATCATTTAATTGAAAATTTTTATTTTTATTTTTATTTTTTTTTTTTTAAAAAAAAAAAAAAAAAAAAAATATTAGGATTAGTAGTCATCATCCCTTTATTCATTCCAAATTATTTTTCTTCATCATGTCATCATGCCATCTTGTTTCATATTTCACTTTCATTCATTCATATTTCACCTTTTATCTTTCACCCTTCATCTTATCCCATCTATATTTTATTAATAACCTTTTTTAAAGGAATAATTATTTATCATTCTCAATTTCATTTATAGTTGAGTTTTATATCTTTATATATATAATCTTTTAACATTTATATTCACTAACATTTTTTTTCCTAATATAATAATACTGAACTTGAAAAGTACCACATATTATTATCATTATCATTATCTCTAATAATAATAAATAGGATGACTTATCATCATAATTTAACAAATAAATATTTGTACCATTGATCTTTTAGTAAATACCTTTATTTCTCACGTATTATCATTTAACCTCAAATAAATAATTAATCTATAAATTAAAATATAAAAAAAAAATAAAAAAAAATAAAAAAAAATAAAAAATAAAAAAATAAATAAAAATAAATATATATATATATATATATATATAAGTGTATGTATGTATAGACTTAAATTCATATCATATTTCAATCATTATCATTATTAATAAAAAAAAAATTAAAAAAAAAAAATTATATATATATATATAGTTTCATAAATTTACTATAGATTTCATTATTATTAATAATATGAAGGGCAAAAAAAAAAAAAAAAAAAAAAAAGTTTCATCTATTTTCTAAATTTAAAACTATAGGTCGTGGTTTTTAAAAATATCACTTAAATTTTGTATTAATCCCATTCTCTAAAACTATCTTTTTTTTTTTTTTTTTTTTTTTTTGTTCATTTATGAATATTTATTTTTCTATGTGATGAAAAATATAAAATATATATATATAAAAAATAAAATAAAAATAAAAAATTAAAATTGTCTTTTGAAGAACTAAAACAATGTATATACATATATATATATTTACTTTATGGGGATTATCATGTTCCTTTTTTGTATTTTCTAAAAATAGTAATAATAATAATAATAAATAATAATAATAATAATAATAATAAATGAAAATTGTGAATTTAAATAAAATAATAATATAAGAAATAAAAATAAATGTTAATATGAATGCAGGTTAATACTATGATCATGATCATTGGTAAAAAATATCATAGGTTATTTTAGACAAAAAAAAAATAAAATAAAATAAAATAAAAATAAATAAATATATATATATATAAATTATTATTTGTCCAATTTAATTATAATACTCCTATTATTATAATAATATTTGAAATAGTGGTAATATGAAATAAAAAGTAATATTCAAAAAATAATAAAGTATATAATAAAAAAAATTCAAAAAAAAAAAAAAAAAAAAAAAAAAAAAAATAAAATAAAATAAAGTTCATAGGCAAACGAACCTCACCTCCAGATTTTATATATATAAGATTTCTGTTTTAAAAAAGGAATTTCTTATTCTGGATTTAGGGTTTGAATTGAATTGAATTAAACTATCTGAAAAAAATTATGGTTTTCTTCTCCCTTCAGACAGAGGCATTGCGTCCTACTAGCCTGTCTTAACTGGCATTTTCAGTATTGATGCTCCTCAATTAGTTTAATTAGTTTACCCTTATATACCGTCGGAATAGCAAACTCTTGATCGAGTATAACTACTACTACTATTACTACTAGCTTTACCTATAATTTCTGTAAAAGAGAGCGACAGATCACATCAAGCATGGGCGTTTTTAGAATTAATCACCAGAAATGATTTGTTTGGTAGTACTTAAAACTAAAAAAAAAAAAAAAAAAAAAAAAAAAAAAAAAAAAAAAAAAAAACATCCCCATTCCTACTCCTTTTTTTTATTTATATATATATATATATATATGTATAATTTAAATCAATAACGTCAATCTCTCTTCCACCACTAAAGAAGAAAGTTATATTATATAATCGATACCACATCACATATATTTATATATAGATAGATAGATAGATATTTAAAGTACTCATTATTCAGAAATTTATTTATATATTAAACACACACACGATTATAATTAAATGACCTTATTAGTTTCACTATATATTATGGGTAACAATACTATTTATTTTTGTTAAGGCGTCACACAGAATGTGGTGTAATACACACACACACACACGAAATTATTTATATTATTATATATATATTTATTTATTTATTTATTAATTATTATTTTTATTTCTTATGATGAAAAGACTCAATTATTTAATAGTATACATTAATTCAACGTTTAATCTATTACATACATTTTATATCGTTAAGAAACTTTATAATATCTTAATGTATATTACTTAACAATTTTCACTAATTACTAATATTAATAATTCCATATTCTCTATCACTAATACCACTATTATTAATCAATATTATTTCTATTGTTTCTAATATTAATAAGAATAACAATAGAAAATAATATTAATATAATACCAGAATCAGTTACTACTTGATTCTGTATTATTATTCATATTAAAGATAATCATTGGTGAAAAAAATTAATAAAAATAAAAAATAAAAAAAAAAAAGGCTTCTAAAAAGATATATATTACATATATAATCGTATAAAGAATAAATAAATAAATAAAGAGGAGACGATAAAATAATAAGATATAAAAAATATAAAAGTAAAAATTAAATTCGTTAAATATACCAAATGATTCGTTTTTTTTTTTTTTTTTTTTTTTTTTTTTTTTTTTTTAAGACTTTTCATTCTCTATTCTAATCATTCTAATTTTTATATTCCCAAATCCAAATCAAATAAAGAAAGAAATCTCTTTATCTATCTTATCTATCTATCTATATTTATACCTTATAATTGTTAATCTATTAAATTTCACAAAATAATAATAATAATAATAATAATTTCATAATTTTATAATTTTAATATAAAATCTTTAAATATAATAGATCATGATTTAGATTTAGATATAGACATAAATTCTATAAATTTAGAGAGGCAGAGATGAATAAAATATAATATAATAAAATAAAATAATCATAGATATTATCTTCTCTTTCTTTTTTTTCTTTTTTCTTTTTTTTTTTTTTTTTTAATAAAATGATTAAAAATATATTTTATATATATATTTATTATTAAAAATCTATTATTAATTATTAATTTTTAATTATATTTATATATATATGAATGGTTACTTTTTATTATTATTATTATTATTATTATTATTATTATTATTATTATTATTATTATTATTAAGATAATAGATAAGAAAATATAAAGATCATTATTTTATTTTCCTTTTTTTTTTTTTTTTATTTATTTTAGTTTATTTGTTTTATTATTTAATATTTATTTATTTTTATTTTTTTTATTTTTTTTTTTTTTTTTTTTAATTTGTTTTTATTTTATTGTATTATAATTATTTGTTTTATTTTTTATTATTTTTTTTTAAAAAAAAAAAAATTATTTATTTTCAATAATATTTGTAATAATTTTTGTTTTCCTTTTTAGTTGTTGATGTTGCTGTTGTTGTTGTGATTATTATGGAATGTTAATTACAATTTTTTTTTAATTAATATTTATTATTATTAGATGAATTTGTTTTGGTTTTTTTTTTTGTTTTTGCATTTCCTAAATTAAAAATAAAACATAAAATATATATATATTTATTAAATATAAGCATATATTTTATAGAGAGAAGGACTTCTTAAAATTAAAAAATAATCATAATAATAATAATAATAATATTATTATTATTATTATTATTACTAATATTATTATTAAAATTTATATTTAAATATAAATACATACTAATTTATTGTATAAATCAATAAAAATGTTATTTTTTTTTTTTTAAAACGATACTATTTAATGACGTGGTTGCTTCTTCTTAGCAGCTTCATCTTCCTTTTCCTTTTCAATTTCAGCAACAATATCTATTAATTTAAATATTACAATGATATTAATATTTATTATTATTATAATTATTATTATTTATTTATTATTTATTATTATATAATTATTTTTATTTTGATTATTTATTATTATATTATTATATTAAGAATTTATTTCATTACCTTCGATTTCCTTATTATCCATGAACTTTTAAATTAAAAGAATAATAATATTAAATGATTATAATAAAAAAAAATATTAATAAATAAATAAATTTTGTAAAAGAAATAAATAAATTTTGTAAAAAGAAATAAATAAATTTTGTAAAAGAAATAAATATTATATCAAAAAAAAAAAAAAATTAAGCATATATATTATTTAAAGATAATATATAAATAACATAATATAACATATTATTATATTATTTCGAAAATTATTGGATTTTTACTTTTGTAACACTATCGTTTGTCATAACAGCAATTTCAATATTCTTAGCACCAGTTTGAACAACCTTTTATTATTATTTAATAATTTTAAAAAAAAAATAGCAATAATAATAATAATATATTAATATTTATTAATTTAAATATATTTTCAATAAATGTATATATCCATATTCATATTCAAAACTAAATAAAGGTAATACCTCAAGAAGTGATTTAATAGTTAATTTTATAGTATCTTCTTTTGACATATCTTCAACATAATTCTTTTCTAAGAATTCCTTGATAGTCTTTGAACTTCTACCAATAGAAGTAGCCTTTTAATTTTATTATTAATGAATACAATTTTCAATATAATTCAATAATAAATAATTTATTATGTCAAAAAAATATAATATTACATCAAATTATATCATATTATGTTATATCATATATAATAATATTAATTATAATAATTAATAAAATAAATTTATGAGTACTGATTATACTTTGATTAATTTTTAATATTCTTTTTTAATTATATTTTCAAAAATAGAAAGAAAAAATTACCTTCCATTCTGAGAAAATACCAGATGGATCGGTTTGGAATAATTTTGGTTTACCATAATCAAAGCCCATAATTAAAGTAGAAACACCATATGGTCTAACACCACCACTTTGAGTGTATTTCTATATATAAAAAAAATATTTATGATAATATATTAATTAAATTATATTTAAAATGTTTTAATAATCAATTAATTTTTTTATTATTTTTACTATATATAATTTATATAAAAATAATATATCATTAATATATTACTTGTTGAATTCCAGCAATATATCTAGTAATGTATTCAACGAAAACTGGGTCTTCAACAACAAGTCTATGACTTTGACATTCAACACGAGCCTTATCAATAAGAACACGAGCATCAGCAGTTAAACCTTTTTATTTAGAACAAAAAATAATATTTTACATAGTGTAATATATATATAGAAATATATAATAATTTAAATGTTTAATTTTTAAATAATAAAAAAATAAAACAAAATTAATAAATATAAAATTTTCATAACTCTTTAAATAAATAAATAAATAATTATAAAATATATTATATACCAGCAGAAGCCATGCAAATATGGTCATCTAACATGCAAATCTTTCTTATAGTACGAGGATCTTGAAGTTTAAGAACAGATTTCTTTTCAACACCTAAAACAACAACATCTTTACCTCTTACACCAACCTAATAAATGAAACAAATTTTAATATAAATTTAATACAATATTGAATAATGAATTTGAATACTTTTTTCTGTAATGATCAATGCAAAAAAATCTCAGAATTATGTGGCAATTATTAATTCAAATTTTTGAATAATATAAAAGAAAATGAAAAAAAAAAAAAAATAAACGACTAACAGTAAATACTTTTATAATTATTTATTCTTAAATACTTTAATTAATTGATATTTAACATTTATTTACATTGTAAATTTTTTTTAAAAAAAAAAGAATTTATCGTATTAATAAATTTTTTTAAATCAAATATGTTGAAATTAACAAATTTACTTGTAAAATGAAATTAAATAATAATTTATTAATAATATTATTAAATTGCATAATTTTCATATTTTCCACAATTGAATTAATATTTCAATTACTAAAAATTGTTATTAAAAATTTATTAATTAAATATATGAATTATTAAAACATTTTTTAATTATTATTTTTATTATGAAATTATAAAAATTGTTCATTTATAATATATTTATTATTGATCTACTCAAAATATGTATGAAAAATAATGTTAAGTCATACTTAAATATATATACCATTGATTAATATATATAAAAATTAAAATTTATCTTCATTTAATAATTTGTTGAATTTTATATAAATATATAATGACTTTTAATAAAAAATAACTATCTTGAATGAAATGGCAATAGTAATTCAGTATTGATATTGAAAAATTATATATACTTCTTTGATGAATAATTCATTTTTAAATGAAAATTATATTTATTAAATTTTTATAATTAAATTTGATTTACTTATTTTTTTTCCTATAATAAAAAAAAAAAAGAAAAAGAAAAAGAAAAAGCATATATAAAATATTTCTAAAAATTTAAAAACATTTTATTTTTATACTTACTGCACAAGTACCCTTTTTAACAGCTTCAAGAGCATATTCTACTTGGAAAAGGTGACCATCTGGTGAGAAGACGGTTAAAGCTCTATCATATCCAGAAGCCATGGAACTTTATTATTAATAAAATATACATTTATATATAAATTAATGAAATGTTTATTAATTTATTATTTAATGAAAGATTCTATTTCACAATTTTAATTTATTTAAAGTCACAAAGTTCTTTAAAATATATTAAAAGTTTTCAATTAAATAATTTTTGTTATTGTATTATTCTCTTTTTATTTTTTTTTTTTTTTTAATTAATGAAGCTAAATTAATTTTAATAATAGCAAATTTACAATAATCTATAATTTAAAATAAAAATATTATTATATTATTTACTTTTTATTTAAGAATTATTGATAATTAAAAAAAAAGATTGAGTTGATTTATAACAATAATTTTAGAAAATATATATATATAATTATATATAATGTTCTCTTAAATTTAAAATATTAAAAAAAAAAAAAAATAAAATAATATAAAAATATTTTATAAAATATTAATGTAATAATTAATAATTAATAATTAATAATCAAATATTTAAAAATAATATTCAAAATAAAAAAAAAATAATTTTAATAATATTAATTAGATTATATTATTTAATAATTATATTTCAAATATAAATATATAAATTAGAACTGATTTTTTAATTAAATTTATATAATATATGAGTATTCTATATATATAATTTTTAATTAATTTTTTCATTTCATAAATTGTTCATCCATATTACATTATTCATATAATACTTAATAATATTAATGTATACATCATATTTATCATATTGTAAAATTTCCTATTATTTATTTATTTATTTATTTATTTATTTATTTATTCATTCATTCATTCATTCATTTATTATTTATTATTTATTATTTACTATTTATTATTTATTATTTATTATTATTTATTATTTATTATTATTTATTATTTATTATTATATTAATACATAATTTAGTTTACAATAAACTACATATTATGTATTTATTAACAAACCAAATAAACTTTACCTAATAAAATATTATTCTACCTAAATCCATATATAATTCAAAAATTTATGATTTAAAGATACATCTATGTACATAATATAATTTATATAAAATAAAAAAAAAAAGAAAAATTTTTAAAAAAAAAAAAAAAATAATAAATTTTATTTAATCAATTTTTTTTTAATTATTATTGATATCTTTTAGCTTTTTTTTTTTCAGTAGTAAAAAAAAAAAAAAAAAAAAGGATATATTGAAGTTAAAATACATTTACTTGTTTATTTTCAATATATTTATTATTTTTTATATTTAATTATAAAAAATATTAATATTAAATCATTTATTTGTTAAGATTTATTATTTCAAATTAGTATAAAATATACAATCATTCATAAATAAATTTATATTTATTTATGAATTTTTTTTTTTTTTATAAATTTTGACAAAATATAATCTTAATATTCTTATTACATAGAATAAATTCATTAACAGTAATTGACAATATAGAATTGCTATAATTTATAATAAAAAACATCTTAAACCTGAGAAAACGAAAACCAAAATATTATATTTCATTTTGGCATTTAATTAATTTAATCAACCATAAATTTTTATAAATAAATAAAATTTTATTATTTATTTATTTATTTTAATTAAATATTGTAACTACTATTAATTCATTCATTTTGACAGTATCAAATTAAAATTTTGTAAAGAAAAAATAATCGAAGATGTATGACAAGCATTATAATGTATATATTATTCCATATTTTATTGTATATTTTATATTATACCTTTATATATATATATATATATGTATAATTGTTTTATAATGAATCAATATTTTAAATTTCTTGATTAAGAAGATAAATTATTGAACTAAATGTATATATAGTAAATTGAAAAATAAAGGATATAGAGCATAGATAAAAAAAATTTAATAACAAAAAAATAGTATTAATTGAAAAATTGGATGTACTAACCTAAAATATAGAACAAGATATAATTGAAATTTCATTACTTTAAAAAGAATATTAATTTATTAATGGAAGATTAATACCTATATTAATCTATGATAATAAATAAGAATATAACAATTTTAAAATTCTATTTTTGTAATATATTTAAATATTGTTATTGTTATTATATAATATTACGACATACAGATATACGGAAATTTAAACAAATTTATGAAAATATTGATTTTATTAATGATTCAAAATTAATATAATTTTATCAAAAGAAATAATAA
>JACVTC010000051.1:110000-187500 GCA_016946835.1 Neocallimastix lanati (nom. inval.) | reverse complement strand
AATTTCATTATCATCACAACTGATTTCACTTAATCTATTTGATAAAATTAAAGTGTCACTTTCATTATCTGGAACCTAATTAATTCAAATTCAGTTATAATTAATACTAAAATTGAAATATTTAATTTCATATATTAATAAGTATAGAATATTTTATATAAATTCGAAAAAAAAAAAAAAAAAAAAAAAAATTAATACATTAATTCCATCATAAATTTCTCCATTCCAACATAATACATTTCCATTTTTATCAATACAAGGTTGTTTTGTAATTTCTATTCCACGAATGTGAAGAACTGAATCATAAAATGAAATGTTATATTTATTTGATTGATTTAAATCATTAGTAATACTAATATCAAAATTTTCAGTCGAAGTTAAATCAGGACCTATAATATAGTTATAAAATTTTATATATAAATATATTTTATATAGTTATATTTTGTTAAAATATATATATGTACATAATTAATATTAATAATACTATTTATCTAAAAAATAATAATAATAATAGCAGTAATAAAAAATTAATTAATTGATATATTTATTTAACATTTTATATATGTTAAATTACCTCTTGAAGAAATTTTATTTTTTAGCTCCTGCCATTCTTTAAAATTATCTTTTTCCTTTTTAATAATAGCAATAATAATAATAAAACATTAACATTAATAAAAAATTAATAACAAAATTAATATATAATACCTTTAATGATTCCTGATTTTTTCCCAAATAAAATAAAATTCCACACATTTGGATTTATTTTATAAAGTTATGAAAGATTTATTAATAATTATTTATTTAATAGAATGTAATAATTTTATATATAATATATATTATATTTTTTAGCTAATAATAATCATTTTTTAATTTATCATTGTTATAAAATTATAATGTATAATGGTAATACAAAAAACATTTACGTAATTTTTTTTTTAAATATTATATATATAATTAACTTCATATTATGCAAAAAAATACATAACCATATAATTTATATAATAATAATGATATGTCTTATAATCAATTATTATATGTAAAACTAAAATTATCTAATTATTACAGTAATGAAAAGTACTATAATAGTATTAAACATGCGATTAATTATAACTATTATTGTTATAATTCTGATTATAAATATTTTTATGATTATTATTATTAATTACAATTACCATTAATATTATTAATATTATATTACAATGTATATTATTCCTATTATTAGTATTCCTATTATTATTATTATTATTATTATTATTATTATTATTATTATTATTATTATTATAAAATTTATTACTACATTACTTTAAATATTATCTTTGATATTCAAATTTTTATTGTTTTTATTGTAATTATATTATTTTAGATATTCCTTTGAAATTATATAATTATTATTATTATTATTATTATTATTATTAAATGTAAATACATTACAATATTATATTAGTTATTATGTTTAATATATATCACTTCTATTATTTTTTTCTTATTTGTTACTGTTAAATCAAAAATTACCAAAATAAAAATGTAAATTATTTATTATATATATTAATATCAAAATAATTTTCATTATAATCTATAATATAAATTGAAAATATAAACTTTAATTAATATAAAATTTTATTATAGATACAAATATATATATTAATAATTATAAGAAATTTAAATATTATAAATTATAATCACATTATAATTTTATAATATTAAATTATGTAAATCTATTAATATTAGTTTAATTATATTAAATAACTAATAAATGACTATATAATTATATTCTTTTAATATATGAAATAACAAATCTGCTTAAATACATTCTATTTTTACATATAATTACAAATTTTATTATTCTTAGCTTTTATATGAATTATTATTATTAATTATATTATTCTTTACTACTATATAAATTATTATTAATTATATTATTCATAACTATTATATAAATTATTCTTATTAATTAAAGAATTAACTTTTCTTTGTCTTTGAAAATAAAGAGAATAGCCGTATTATATGAATAAATAAATTAAATAAATAAATAGAAATAATAGAAATAAAAAGTTAACTTTTTAAAAATAAAAAATTGGAAATAGCCCTTTAGTGTATCATCTATTAATAATAAAATATAATTAGATATATTATATTATTATTAAATATATAGTGTAAATTTATTAAAATTGAATTTGTATATATGATCTAAACTATTCGACATATATTAGACATTGTATATAGATTAGATTGAATTATTGTGTTAAGCTTTAATTATTCTATTTTAAATATTTAAAATTAATTATTATATTAAATAAATAATTTCGTAGAAATAAAAAAAAAAAAATAATCAAATTATATTATTATTTTTATTTAATATAATTATTATTATTATTATTATTATTATTATTATTATTATTATTATTATTATTATTATTATTATTATTATTATTATTATTATTATTATTATTATTATTATTATTATTATTATTATTATTATTATTATTATTATTATTATTATTATTATTATTATTATTATTATTATTATTATTATTATTATTATTATTATTATTATTATTATTATATAATTTTAATATTTTTTGATATTTAAATATTTTTATTTATTAATAAAAACAATAATTAATATATATAATTATTTTAAGATAAAATAATATATTAGATTATATTTATATATATATATATATATAATAAATTTAAATAATTTAAAAAAAAAAATAGAATAAAATAATACTATCTGAACTACTTTAAAAAAAATTAAAAGCTAAATAAAAAAAAATAAATAAATAATCAGTTTTTAAATGAAAAAATAAAAATTGAAAAGAAAGAAAATAGATAAAGTCAATAGAAGTAAATATTATTTTTTGATAAATATAAACAATGATATTATATTTATATGCTTATTTAATAAATTCATAAGCAATTAAAATTCCATAATTTAATAAATATTTTCAAATAAATATTTAATAAAGTTAAATTTATATACATCAAATGAAATTGAAAATTGAAATGAATTATTAACGTTAACTATTAATAAAAATTAAATTAGTAATAAATATAAATGATTTTGTTTTATTTTTTTGTTTTATTTTAATTTGATATGTTTTGTTTTGTTTTGTTTTTTATTATTATTTGAAAATAATGAAAAGTAAATTAAACAAAAGAAAGAATGAAAATAAGAATAAGTCTTTATCAAATATTTTGAATATATTATAATTAAATCAAAATATATTTGTTTATTATTACATACTCTCGAAAGAGATTTCCTCAATTTTTATTTATTTTTTTTTATCAATTAACTTGAAATTATAATTATAAATGAAAATTCAAGAAATATATATTTTTTAATAATCAAAAAATAAATAAATTAAATATATACATATAAAAAGAATATATACTTACAGTATAAATTATAAAATATTAAATTTTAATATCATAAATAATAAAATTTTCTTTTTTTCGTTATTTTTATTTAATTTTTTTTTTTTTTATGTAAAAATTTATAATTAAAAAAAATATTCATAGTAAATTATTAATTCTTATATTATTATTATTTATTTATTTATTTATTATTTTCTAATTTTTATATTTAGGGTCAAAAAAAATAACAAAAAATAATATATAATATTAATAATATCATTATAGAAAAGGGTTTAAATTATTATTCCAAAATAATTACAATAATCAACCCACAAATCAATAATATAAACCTTTTTTTTTTTTTAATTTATTTAAGACTTTTATAAAGTATATATTAATGTATTTAAATTTATAGATTTATATAATTTATATAATATATTATACATAAAAATCATTTTGAATATAAAATTAATTTTTTTAATAATTGATATTTTCGTTTATATAAAAATAAATAAAAAAAAGAAATCTAAATGAAAAAGGTAGCATATTAATTCCATATTAAATAAATTATTATAAATTAATATAGAACTAATCAAATAAGAATTATTATTAATAAAATAGAAAAATAATAATTTATATAATAATATTAATATTGATACAAATGAAATATATTATATATTATAAATAATAATAATGATAATAATAATAATATTAAAAGATTTCTAAAAAGGGTTCAGAATCAAATTTAACTGGAAGTTCAACTTCAAGTAGTTTGAACAGTAGTGGTGAATTAGTTTTTGAAAGAAATCCAGAAGCTTTAGGAAAATTAAGTATTGATAGATCTAATGTTGCAAAAATTCAATTAGAACACTTTTATAAAACACAAGTTGCTGAATGTGCTGATAGACATGCTAGACGTCTTCAACTTGAAGAACAAATTGCTAAAGAAAATTGGAGTGAGGAAAAAAAACATAGACAATTAGTTTCTCATGGAAGAAAAGAATCTGATTTCTTACGTTTAAAAAGAACGAGATTAGGAGCTGATGATTTTGAAACTCTTAAAGTTATAGGAAAGGGTGCTTTTGGTGAAGTAAGTATATTAAAAAAGACTATTTTAATATATATTATTACATAATTTATAATCTTTTAAATAAAAATTTTTTTTATTTTCAAATAAATTTATAATGAAAAATTAAATAATATAAAAAAAAATGAAAAAAAAATTATTTATTGTTTACTTTTAATATTTAAAGATATTATATATTAAAATAAAATATTTTTAATTCAAAGTTAATACAGTATAATTATTATTAAAAAAAAAAAAAAAAAAAAAAAAAAAAAAAAAAAAAAAAAAAAAAACTGCATATGTATATATTTAAAAAAAAAAAGATAAATAAATACAAATATTAATAACTATTATTATATTAATTATTTAATTAATAATATTTAGGTTCGTTTAGTTCAAAAGATCGATACTGGTAAAATTTACGCTATGAAAACTCTTATTAAATCTGAAATGATGAAAAAAGATCAAGTAAGTATACCATAAAAAATTATTAATAATACTAAATAATAAATATATTTTATATATATATATTAATTAATAAACTATTAAATTTAATTTGTTGATTATTAGCTTGCCCATGTTAAAGCTGAACGTGATATTTTAGCTGAATCTGTAGATACTCCATGGGTTGTTCAATTATATTATTCCTTCCAAGATCCAATATATTTATATTTAATTATGGAGTTTTGTCCAGGGGGTGATTTAATGACTATGCTTATTAAATATGATACATTTTCAGAGGATGTTACCAGATTCTATATGGCTGAATGTGTATCAGCCATTTCAGCTGTACATGATATTGGTTTTGTTCATAGAGATATTAAGCCAGATAACTGTAATTATAGTTTAATATATTTTAATGACTTTTTTTTTTTCTTTTTTTTTACAAATAATAAAGAATTTTTATTAATATATTTTGTCATAACTACTTTAAATTTATATATATATTATATTATATTATTATTAGTATTAATTGATAGAGACGGTCATATTAAATTATCTGATTTTGGTTTATCTACTGGTTTTCATAAAACTCATGATTCTCAATACTATCAACGTTTATTTGAAAATAGTAATATAGCTTTAGATGAAAATAGAAAAGGTATTGATTTAACCTTCTCAAGAAAGGATAGAATAGCAACTTGGAAGAAAAATCGAAGAGCACTTGTAAGTTTTATTTAATTGTTAAACAATTTATAATATTAATAACATTTATACCAAAAAAAAAAAAATAAAATAAAATAAAATAAAATAAAAATAAAATAAAATAAAATTAAAAATAAAATTAAAAACTAAAAATAAAATGAAATATTATGTGAATTAATGATGATAATTTTAAATAATTGATTTAATAGGCTTACTCCACTGTTGGTACTCCAGATTACATGGCAATTGAAACTTTTTCTCAAAAAGGTTATTCAAAAGAATGTGATTGGTGGTCACTTGGAGCTATCATGTTTGAATGTTTAGTTGGTTACCCACCATTCTGTTCTGAATCACCACATGATACCTATCTTAAAATTATAAATTGGAAAGAAAATTTATACTTCCCAGATGATGTACATTTAAGTAGAGAAGCAGAGCACTTAATTCAAAGGTAAAACATTTATAAAAAAAAATAATAATGAAAATAATTAATAATGATATTATACTTATTAATTAAAAATTATAATTACTAAATATAATGATTAATTTTTTTTAATTTTATATATTTATATTATTATTTTTATTTTATTTTAAATAAATAATAATTAAAAATATAAAGTTTAATTTGTGAAGCTGAAAATCGTCTTCAAGAAAATGAAATTAAGCTACATCCTTTCTTCCAAGGTATAGATTGGAATACCCTTAGATCTACAAAAGCACCATTTGTACCTGTACTACGATCAATTACAGATACATCATATTTCCCAACTGAAGAATTAATTGATGTTCCAGAAAAAGTTAATCCAATTACTGAAAAGCCAGATACTTATGATAAAAATCCAGAAAAAGATCTTGCTTTTATTGGTTATACATTCAAACGTTATGACTTTTTAACAAGAAATCATGCTTTATAATAAATTTAAAAAAAAAAAAAAAAAAAAAAAAAAAAAAAAAAAAAAAAAAAGAATAAATATATAATAATAATAATAATAGAAAAAAAAATAGCATATACTTTAAAAGTAAATAATATATATAATATATATATATATTATTTTAAATAAAATATTATTTAAAAAAAAATCAGTAAAGCAATAATATATAATTTATATAAAGAAATTAATTGAAACAAAATAAATACTAAATGAAAATAATAATAATGATACTAATTAACAAAAATTAACAAAAGTGTTTTTTTAAAAAAAAAAAAAAAAAAAAAAAAAAAAAAAAAAAAAAAAAAAAGTAATAATAAAAAAATAATAATATATTAATCTTAATCTTTTTTTTTTTTTTTATATAAAATATATAAATAAGATAAATATATATATATTAAAATAAAAAATTAAAAGAATATATAATAATTAGATATACTTTAAAATTACTTAAAAATATATATAGTATTTATATTTATATTATAACAAATTTGTAATTATATTAATTAAATAAATAAATATAAAAAAGTAAAAAAATAAAAAATAAAATATATCATAAAAAAATTATTTTGATGATAATAAATATCTAAATAATAAATAATAATAATAATTTATACATTAAAATTTATTAGTATTATTTATATATAATGTAAAAAATTTTATGAATTTTTTTTTTATTACATGTACATTGTATTGATTAAACTTTTCAATAAATACAAAATTTTTATTTTTTATATTATTTATTTAATCATTTTAAAGTTAATTTATAGATTCACAAAATGAAATATATAAAAAAATTTTTTTTTTTTATTATACAGTTAAATAATGAAATTTAATTAATAATTAAAAAAAAAAATAAAAATTATAATTAAATATATTTTATAAAAATATATGTATATTAATTATAATAAAAAAAAAAAAAATAAAAAATAATAATAATATTTATTATTAAATATAATATTTTTATTTTTTATTTTCTGCCTTTATTTTTTACTAGCTTATCTTAATAATTTCTTTATATATGTATTTCACTTTCATTGAATATGTGAATATATATATACCTTTATTTAAAAAGAGATAACATTAAATGATAAATTAAAGTAAAAATCAAGGATAGTCAATCTTTCTTTTTATATGTAACCCTAGTATAACTTTTTTTAATATAATATATGTTTTTTTTTTTCCTTTTTTAATCCAACGTTACAGATTTTTATAATATGTTTATAGTTATAAACGTCAATGAATATTAATTTTAAATAAAAATATTATATTATTTTTTAGTTTCTGTTAATTTAATTATTTTTATTTTTTTATTCTTTTGTTTTGTTTTACCATATCATTTTACCTTTAAGAATAAAAATATTTAGTTAATATTTAGTTAATCTATATTTATATTTGTGTCTGTATATTTTTTCTATTTTTTCTGTGAATTGTAAAATTCTTATTATTTATTAGGTTTTAACAATTTATTTTTGTGTAAAAAAGGAAAAAATATACATATATTATATGTTATATATAATATTATAATGTAAATAGATGAAGAATATGAATTTTACAAAACGTATTTTACGAAATATCAATAAATAAAATTTATTACCTTTTAAAGTATAAAAAGTTACTAAATTATTATATATATACTTAAATTGTTTGATGCATCATTATTATACATATAAATCATTTATAAGTAAAACTTTTATTTTTCTTTGGTTTCTAAAAGATTTTATTGTTTCATAATATATTACTATAACATATATTTATACAAAAAAAATTTCATAATTATAAATTTTAAAATTGATATATGACTAACCTTTTATAAATTTTATTAAAATATCCTAATCTTAATATCATAAATAAAATTAAAATACAGAAGAGTTGCATTTTGCCAAATTTTATTATTTTATAGTGGCGTAATACATAAATTGTTGCATTTCGAAAAAAATAAATAAAAATAATAGATAAATAAATTTTATATTTTTTTTTATTTTCTATTTTTTATGTTTTATTATGTTTTATTATATTTTATTTTTATTCATTGATTTTTATATATATTTTTTATTTTTATATATATTATTTATTTTTTATTTATGGCTATGTAACTTTTAGTAATGCGCCACTTGAAAAATTCCTACTAAAATCCATTTATTTCTAAAATACATATCATTAATTTCTTTAAATAAGTCTTTTTAATTATTTCACTATTATTGATTATTTTTTAAAAAATAAATAATATTCTATTAAAATAATATTATTTATTATTAAAAACTTTTTTATATTCAAAATTTATTTAGATGTTTAAATACTATATATAAATATATAATAAATAATAATTATATAATAATAAAATAATAGTAATAATAACAAAAATTAAATGAATGAATAATAATAAAATTTATTTAATATATAATAATTAAAATATAATAAATAATAATCAAATAATATTAATAATATTAAATGTACATATATCATCCATTATAAAAATATTTGTTATTATTTAAAGTTTTATTTTTAATTTATAATAATTAATATATAATTTTTATTTCTTCTTATTATTTTTATATTGATGTTTTTTTTATATAATAATTTCTTTGATAATATAAAATAAAATAATATAAAGTTTTCTTTAATTTTTTTTTTTTTTTTTTTTATTTTATTTTGGAAATGTTTAAAAATTAAATGGAATAGTAAACAATTTTATTAAATAAAAAATTAGTGATAAAAAAAATAATAATAAAACTGAAATAAAATTGAATTAAGAGAGAAAAAAGATTAAAAACAAAACAAAGTAAAAGAGAGAAATAAAAAAAAAAAAAAAAAAAAAGCAAAATCAAAACAAAATCAATAATAATAATAATAATAATAATAATACTAATAATACTAATAATAATAATAAATAAAATAAAAATTAAATAAAATAAAAGTAAAAATAGAAAAATAATTTTTTTAATAATTAATTCCGAATAATATACTTCAATCATATAGAGATTTTATTCAATATTAATGGTGATATTCAATAAATTAAATTTCTAATAGATAATTTTATAATTTTTATAATTAAAAAAAAGCAATAATAAAAAAATTAGAAAATATTAATGGTAAAGTAGTATATATTATTTCATAAATATTTTATTTATAAATAAATAATCTTTATCTTTGTAATTTTACATTTTAATATTGTATAGTAAATTGATTTGAAATTTATATTGATAGTGATATAGTGATATTATTTATAATTATTTTTATATTAAATTCATTTATTTACATATTATTACTTTATGTATATATATATATTTTTGTAGCTTACATAAGCATTAATTTAGATTTATATTTTTATCTAATATATATAGTAAGTATTTATATAATTTTTTAATTTTATATATATATATATATATATATAATATTTTATTATTTAAATATTGATATTAATCATTTTATATTGTAATAGGATTTTTTTTTTTTTTTTTTTTTTTTTTTTTTTTTTTTTTTTTTAAAGAAATCTAATTTTATTAAGGATAAATAATAAGCAAATAAACAAAATTATAATATTATACCCTCCTTGATGTTGTTTTTTTATTTATTTTTTCTAAAAAAATTTATTATTAATAACAACAATCAAATAAATAAGAAAAAAGGATAAATAATCAAACTTAAAAATAATAAAACAAATAAAACTAACAAGTAAATTAATTTTATCATAAAAATTATTATTAAAGTATTTTTTTTTTTTTTTATTTTTATTTTTTTTAAACAAATAAAAGAAAGTGTATACCATAAAACAATACTTATATATATATAAATATATAAAAAAAGTGATAAAAAAATTTATTTTCAAAAATATAAATTTAAGATAATATATATATATATATATATTAAAAGGAAAATATTACGATTTAGAAAAAATAATATTAAAAAAAGAAAAAGAGAAGGAAAAGTTCTTTTAATATCGTGTAGAATTATATTTAAGATATATATTATCAAAATGGATCAACCTATGTCAGATGCATTTGATTCATTGAAATCACATTCTCGAAATGTGAGTTTAATGTCAATCACAAGTACTAATAGTGAATATTCAGGTGAAGATACTCCTGTTAATTTTGAACGTACACCAGAAATATATGGTAAAGCCGTATCTGATAAAGCTACAGCAGCAAAATTTCGTTTAGAACATTTCTATAAATCTCAAGTGTCGGAATGTGCTGATAGACTTACAAGGTAAAAATTTATTACTATTATGTAAATAATATAATAATACTTTCAAAATATAAAATTAAATATAGTATAATAAATAATGTTAATATTATATATATATATATTATTTTATTTATATTTTATTATAAATTATCAAATTATTATATTTACTTTTCAATATATTGTATTTTATATTATTGAATTGATATTTTATTTTATTTTTTATTATTTTTTTTTTCTTATATATATATATATTATTTTTATTTTTATTTTAATTTCTATTTTTTTTTTTTTTTTTTTTTGTATATATGTTAATATCAAAAGACTTAGAAATTTAGAAAGTAAATTAAGTAGTGAAATGGCTCCACCAGATAAAATGGAAAAAGAATTAATGGCTTTAGGGAAAAAAGAATCTGATTTTTTACGTTTAAGAAGAAAGAGACTTGGTATTGATGATTTTATTAATATTAAAGTTATTGGAAAGGGTGGTTTTGGTGAAGTATGTTAAAAAAAAAAAAAAAAAAAAAATAAATGAAAAAGCAAATGATAAATACATAAATAAATAAAATAAATAAAAAATCTAATTAAAATTGATTTTAATGATTTGAAATAAATAAATTTATTTTATTTATTATTATAATAATAAAATTTATTATAAAATGTTAATCAGGTTCGTTTAGTACAAAAAGCAGATAGTGGTCAAATTTATGCTATGAAAACATTAAAAAAATCGGAAATGGTTATGAAAGATCAAGTAATAATATTAGTTCAATAATATAATTATAATAATAATAATGAATTTTCATATATTATAAAAGATAAAATATATATATATATATATATATAATTATTAATTAATTAATTATATTATTATTATTATTATTATTTTAAAGCTTGCTCATGCTCGTGCAGAAAGAGATTTAATGGCAGAAATAGATACACCATGGGTGGTACAATTATATTATTCATTCCAAGATCCAACCTATTTACATCTTATTATGGAATTTTGTCCTGGTGGTGATTTAATGACTATGCTATTACAATATGATACATTTTCTGAAGATATTACAAAATTTTATGTAGCAGAATGTGTTTGTGCAGTAGAAGCTGTTCATAACTTGGGTTTTGTTCATAGAGATGTGAAACCAGATAATTGTATGTTTATATATATATATATATATATATATATATTTTTTTTTTTTTTTTTTTTTTTTTTTTTTTTTTTTTCTTTTCTTTTCAATTTATTCTAAATATTTATTTAATAAATACTTAAAATAATAAAAATTTATTTATTGAAATTTCAATTATAACCATTGTAACATTAATAATGTTATATATATATTTTTTAAATTAATTATAAAAAGTATTAATTGATGGTTCAGGTCATTTAAAGCTTTCTGATTTTGGTTTATCAACAGGATTCTATAAAACTCACGATTCATCATACTATCAAAGATTAATGGAAACTACTGGTGCACCTTTTGATTTAGATACAGTAAAAGCTATTGATTTATCATTTACTCAAAAAGATAGAATTCAAACCTGGAAGAAAAATAGAAGAGCAATTGTAAATTTTAATAATATTTGTTAATAATAATATTATTATATTATATATATCAACTTTTAGAGTTATTAAGAATATACCAAATATTAATAATAAAATAATAACTTAATAATTATAAAACACACACTTATCAAAAAAAAAAAAAAAAATAATAATAATAATAATAATAATAATAATAACAATAATAACAAAAACAACAGCAGTAATAATAATATTTAATAACAACTACGAAAATAGAATTATTATTACTTTTATCATTATATATATTATCTTTTAGAGTTATTAATTAGTATACAAAATAATGAGAATTATTTTTTAAATTAGTGGTTAAAAAAATACAAACACTCAAAAAAAAAAAAAAAAAAAAAAATTTATTAATTATAATAATAATAATAATAATAATAAATGATAACTGCAATAATTATTTTAATAATAATAATATCTAATTTTAATATTATTGAAATTTATTATAAATGTTATATAAAATTTAGGCTTATTCTAGAGTTGGTTCACCGGATTATGTTGCCGTTGAAACTATACGGCAAGATGGTTATACTAAAGCAGTGGATTGGTGGTCCGTTGGAGTAATTATGTATGAATGTTTAGTAGGATATCCCCCATTTGCTTCCCAAAATTCACCAGAAATGACCTATTGGAAAATTATGAATTGGTCTGAACATTTAAATTTCCCAGAATATTCAATGTCATGGGCAGCTGAAGATTTAATAAGAAAGTAATAATATAACATCATAAAATATAAAATGAAATATTATATATATATATTTATTATTATTATTATTATTATTATTTTACTATTTTATTTAAAATATTTTAATAATATAAATTAGTTATTTATAACTATAATAATTAATTATAAAAATTAATAATTTATTATAATAATAATTGATAATTTATTTAATAATAGAATAATAGCAATTAATAATTAATAATAAAATAATTAAACATTAAAAATAATAATACTAATAATACTATTATAATTATATATTAAAGATTGATTTGTGAACCTGGTGATAGAATAGGGGCTAATGAAATAAAAAATCATCCATTTTTCCAAGGTGTAGATTGGACATCTCTACGTGATATAAGACCACCATTTGTTCCAGAATTACAATCAATTACAGATACATCATATTTCCCAACAGAAGATTTAATGGATATACCAGAACAAATTACATATGGTCAAGGAACTATAGATGAAATGCATAAAGATCTAGCATTTGTTGGCTATACATTTAAACGTTTTGATTATTTATCACGAAAGAATGCCATATAATTTAATTTATTCTTAATTAAAAATAATAATAAAAATAATAGTTAAAAATTAATGATAAAAGTTTTTATTATTATTATTATTATTATTATTTCATTTTATTTTTATTATTAATTTTTTTTTTTTTTTTTCAATTTTTCAAAAAAAATTTTTTTTTATTTTATTTTATATTTTATATTAAATAAAATTAGATTTTATAAAATTTATTATATTTTTTTTTTCTTTCATTTTTCTTTTTTCAAAAAATATTTTTTTTTTTATTATTAATAATATTATTATAATTTAAAACTATTTAATTTATATATAAGGAAAAGCTTCAACATTATTTATAAAAAAAAAAAAAAGAAAAAACAGAAAAACATTTTATACAAAATATGAAATACAAAAAAAAAAAAAAAAAAAAAAAATTAATTATTCATGATATAATAATAACAGAAACAAATATAATAAACCAAATTAAAAATAATAACTAAACAAACAAACAAATAAAAAAACAAAAAAAATAGAAAATGAAAAACAAAAAACAAAACAAAGCAAAACAAAACGAATGAAAAAAAAAAAAAAAATAACGAAAAAACAAAAAACAAAAAACAGAAAATAAAAAAATAAAAAAAAAAAAAATTATAAAAATTATAAAGAATTATATTTAAAAATAACACAAAATACAATTAAAAAAATAAACAATAATCATTTTATGTCTAATTATTAATATATATTTTTATATATTTAAATATTTTTTATACTAAGAAAACAAAAAAAAAACAAAAAAAAAAAAAAAAACAAAAAAAAGCAAAGAAATAACAAATATACACAACCAAAAAAAAAAAAAGCCAAAAAAAAAAAAAAAACGTATTTTCAATAATTATTATTTTTATTATTATTATTTTTTTTTTATCAAATATTAAATTTATCTTTTTTTTTTTTTTTTTTTTTTTTTTTCATTTTTAATCTTTATATTATGAAGAAATTACCAAAAAAAAATACAAATAAATAAATAAATAAATGAATAAATAAAAATAAAAAAAAATTAATAATATATAATATATATTCATTTTTTTTTTTTAAAAAAAATATAAAACAATAAAAAAAAAAAAAAAAAAAAAAAAAAAAATAAAAAATTAAAATATTATTAAATGCATTTATAAATTAATGCATAATGAATAATACATAAAAAGTATATATATATATAAATACATAAAAATAATAAGTTTGTTTAACATTAAAATGTATAAAATATAAATTATTAAAAGTAAAAAAATTAAAATAAAAAAATAAAAAAAAAATAAAAAAAAAAAAAAAATAAAAATTTAAAAATAATAAATATATATATATTTTTTTATATATAAAAATTATGATATTTAAATATTTAAAGTTTTTTTTTTTTTTTTAAAATTATTTATGAATTAAAGAATAATAATCCATTTCTATATTGAATTTTTTAATAACATTGAAATTTAAAATAAAAAATGTTTTTAATTTAAAAAATTATTACTTTTAAAAAATAATAATAATAAATTAAAAATTTTTTTTTTTTTTTTTAATATTTTATTTTTAAATTTTTAATTTTAATTTTTTTTTTTTTTTTAATTACATTAAATCTATAAACTATAAATCTATAAATAAATAAATAAAATTCTTTTTAATTATAATGAGTTTTAATATTTTTAAGAAAATTTTCCAATCATTTTTCTTTGATTATCTTTCATGTCCAATCATATTTTTTAAATTTATTATAAAAAATAATTTAGAGAATTCGTTCATTTTTTCTTCCTCCTTACTAAAAGAAAGAAATATTTTAGTATATATATAGATAAATTAATATTTATTAATTGTAAATATTATTAAATTTAATTATGAGTCTATATGGTCACAAGGGAAAAAAAATGTAGATTAATGTAAGTTTATGAAAAAATAAAAATGAAATTTGTAAAAGATAAAATAATTTCTTTTATGATGACAAAAAGAAATAATGGCATTACTGAATTTTCAATAATGATTAAACATTTCTACGACGGTATCTGATATAATGAAAAAAGTAGAAGATAACCGTTATATTTAATATTTAAAAAGAATAAAATATTAATTAAATAATTTTTTTTCTATTAAAATATTTATTTTAATATAGTAAAAATAAATTACTTGATAATATTAGATAAAAAGGAAATTGTTAATTTAACATGTAAGGAGGAATAAATTTTAAAAAGGTACATTTTTTATTTTATTATAAAAAATTTAATCATTAAATGATGAAATACATGCTTTTTCTAAACCCAGCTCTTCGAAAACAAATGTTTTAATGAGATTGTATATGTTCATTCTGAAATGATTAAATAATCAAAATTATTTCAAAATTTTAATAATTTATTAAGATTATAATATTAACAATATTATTTCATTTATATATTTTATTAATAAATATATTTAGATTCATGTATGTGAATAATAAAAATAGGGCGCTTTTTTTATGATGTTAACATTTTAAAAAGGTAATTTTTACAATCTATAAAATAATGAATTACAAAAAATATTTTCAATTTAAATGATGAAACACTATGCTATTAAACCCAGCTCATTTCGAATTACAGTATGAGATGAATTTCCATTCTGAAAATTGAAAATATTTTTTAGATTCATTGAATATCTTATTAATTATTAATAAAAAATGCATTCATAAACTAATTTTTATATGTAATATATATATAATTTTTAGGTAAAAATGTTTCTGAAAATATAAAATTTTTAAAATTAATTATTTAAAAAAAAAAAAAATATTTAAAACATGTAAAAAGAAATAAATAAAAAATAAATAAATAAAAAATAAATGATAAAAAATAAAACTTTAATTTTGTGTAAAATTTTATTTGAAGTAATTTTTAAAATAATACTTTATAATTTATTTATAATAATAGTGATAAATTTATAATTATGATATGTATTTTATTCAATAAAATTTATTAATATAATAATTAAATTAATTGAAATTTGTGTCACGAATACTGAAATTTAATGATTGCGATGTTATCATCGATGAATAAGGAAGAATTAGAAATTATATTATTATTATAAATTAAATAAAGTTATTCTCTTACTAAGTCGATGTCTTGAGAGTCGATGTCGTTACCGCCGGGTATGACAAAGGAATTGGGTACAGTTTAGTTGTCCTTATTAACTTCTCATCAAATAACACGCAACATTATTAATTTACTAACAGCCCCGTTCCGAACAGTAAGAACCTTTTTATAAATAATTAAAGTAAATTCGATTTTTGTGGTTCAAGGAGGAGAGAGAGAGAGAGAGAGAAAGAGTTTAATGGATACCAATACTATCTTTTTTTAAAGATGTTTTTAACTTTTTTTTTTTTTTTTGTTTTAACTGGTTGATCATTTTTTTTATTTTTTTTTTTTTATTTTTATTTTACTTTATTTTATTTTACTTTTATTTTATTTTTTATTATATTAAAAAAAAAATATATATATATATATTATCTACAGTGTTTCAGTGTCATATATTTTTTTTTTTTTTTTTTTTTTTTTTCAAATTTAATTATTTTTTTTTTTTTATTTTACACCATATTATTTTATAAATATATATATATATATTTTAAAAAAAAATAGACCTACACGTTTTATTTTAAATTTATTTATTTATTATTTATTTATTTATTATTTATTTATTTATTATTTATTATTTATTATTTTTTTTCTTTTTGCCTTTATATATTTATATAATTTAATTTCTTTTACCAAAATTAAAAAAAAATGAAAATAAAATATATATATATATATAAATATATATATATTAAAAATTGAAAAAAAAAAAAAAAAAAAAAGAAAAAAAGGTCAAAGATTTTTTTGATTTATCTATTAATTAATTTATTATTATATAATCATTATTATTATTTTTATTTTTATCCATTATCATATATGCTAATTTCTTATATATAATAGAGATAATAATAATACCTATTATTGTAATTAATAATCACTCATTAATTTGTTATAATAAGTTTAATAATAATAAATGAATAATACAAATATATATATATTTAGAAATATATAACAATTAAAAACAAATTTAAATTCCTATTTAAATATGCTTTATATGTTATGATATATTTATATATATATATTAATTAGAAAAAAGAAATAATTAAAAAAAAAACTGTTCAATTAAAAAATAAAATATAAAAAAAAAAAATTAATAATTATAAAACAAAAAAAAAAATAATAAAATAAAAAAATAAAATAAAATAAAATAAAAGTAACAATATATATATATAAATATTAAAAAAATGTTTAAATAAATTGAAATAAATAATAAATATATATATGTATTTAAAAAGATTTAAATAAATGAAAAAATATTATTTAAATATATAATATATATAAATGGAAAAAAAAAAAAAAAAAAAAAGCATATGCTTTTATAGATATTGTTAATAAATAATGATAAAATTGATTTAATTATTATCTATAAAAGAAAAGAAAAAATATATATATATTATTAATAAATAATAATATAATGAGAAAAAAAAAATAGTTATATATATATATAAATAAATAAATTATAGATTATTAATAAATAATAATATTATTAAATAATATTATACAGTTTTTTTTTTTTTTTTTTTGATTTCTTATTATTCGCTAATTCGAAATGTATATATATATACTATAATAAAATTAATATTTAAATTAACATTTTTTATTATTTCTTTTTTATATTTTACCTTTTTTTTTTTTTTTGTTTGTTTGTATTTTGTTTATTTTAAAATAGTTTTAACTAAAACTCATTGTGGTTTGAATTGGGATTAGAGGTTCATGTTCCATCATTTCATCAACGTGACTGTGATCATTAGAAGATGAATTATGATCATGATCCATTTGATCCTCACCTTCATGATCATGATATATAGAATAATTATTAGTAAGGGATGGGTGATGTGCTGTTGAACTTTCAGTTGCTAAAACATGAATAAGCTCCTGTTGAATTGAGGAAGGTAGTGAAGTCATCGTATTCACAGTTGAAGTATGAATATTCGATACAGGTAAAGGTTGAGATACATTATTAGAATGTGTTAAGTGGGTATATAAACTATTTTCAGTTAAATGATTAGTATCCAATAATGTATTTGATAAATTATTTAAATGTAAATAATTTAAAATATTTTGGTTTGATATGTCATTATGAGTAGAGGAAAGAAAATCTGAATGAATTTGATCTTGATGATTATGATCTTGATTTTGATTTTGATTTTGATGATTTTGATTTTGGTTTTGATTTTGGTTTTGATTTTGATTTTCATTATTATTTAATATAGAAAAGGAATGTTCCCCTTCCATAGGCTGAGTTACTTCACCTAAATGATGCTGTTGCTGTTCTATAATTAACATATGAATAATTGTTTCCAAGTAGTGTGCCAATTCACTATTTTGTTCATGATTGGCATATTGAAGTAAATTTTGTAGTGTTTCCATATCAAGATCTTGATTAGAATTTAAAAATTGTAATATATGACTCATATTTATTTCAATAGAATTTTGATTTGGATTAAATTCTGAATTTTCATTTAAATTTTCTGTTGAATCTTTATTTATCGGTTCTGTTATAATCTTTTGTTCTTGATTTAATTTATCATTTAAAGATATTAATGTTGATTTATCAATGCTATGTTCTTGTGAAAGATCATGATTCATTGAATGTCCTAATGTCGTTTGTATATCATGATTAGTATGTCCAGAATGATCAGTATGGTTGTCTGAAGATGTAGCTACTGAAGTTATATGATGATTATTATTTAAATTGTGTTGGAAAGCTTCTATATTTACATTATTTAAAAGGGTGTTATTTAAATCATTTTGGGAAAGTTTTTGCTCATTATCAAGATGTAATAAATATTCAAGTAATTGTTGATTATTTGAATAATGAGGAAGATTTTCATTAGCAAGCAAGTTAATGGCAGCATCATGATTGACAGTTGCTCCTGGTGTTTCTGCTGAAGTATTATTAAGAACATGATGATTCATACTTTTTTCCTGAGCTAAAATTTCATGTAGGCCATGAAGACTTCCATTAAAATAATTTAATAATTCTGGGTTAGTATGATGTAATAATTCATGAATTGATAAATTCTCATGTTTTAATAAACTATATTCTTTTTTGTTAATCTCATTATCTATATGTAATTTTTCTTTTTCTGCTAATTGTAAAAATAAATTTAATAATTCTTCATTTGAATGTATTTCTTCTTTTTCATTTTCATTCGGGTGATGTAATTTATTATCTAATTGATGATAAAGTGATTCTATATTTAAATTTTGATGATGATTTTCCTTTTTTTTTTTTTTTTTTTTATTTTATAATCATTAATATATTAATATTAATGATTTAAAGATTTTTTAAGTATAAATTAAATAAAGGTTAATAATGCGATTTTTTTTTTTTTTAAAGTTTATATAGTTAAATTTAATGAATAATTTAATGAAAATAAACTTTATTGTTCATTATTTAAAAATAAAATATATATTATATATATTATATAGTAGTTTATATAGTATAATTTATGACTATATAATAACTTACCATATTAGAATATTGTATTGCATTATCATGGGTTTGGTTATTTAATAATGATAAAGAAGGATGAGAAGTATTAGCTTCATTTTGATTTAATAAAGAGTGATTAGTTATTGGATTTATATTATTTTTAATATTATTTATATTATGATTTAAAATATTATGGTCTTTATGAATATTTTCCAATTTAACATTATTTGCATTGTTAGCTTTTTCATTTAATAATTGCGTTACATGATGAAGTAATTCAGGATTCATTTGAAGATGATTTAATATTTGAGGATTATTTTTTGAAATTTGTAGAAAATGTAAATTGTCATCTATTTGAGAAATCATTTCTTCAATATTTTTTCCTTTTGATTTAGTATTATCAATATTTGATTTTATATTTTCTTTACTTTTATTAATTTTATCACTATCTAAATTATCTATATTATTTGGATTACTGATATTAACAGAATTATCTATAGTAGTTGAAATGTTCATAAATGGTTGTTTATTGATTTCATTTGATTTATTTATTACATCTTTACTCGACATATTTATCGTTGAATTAGTTAATGAATTTAAATTTTTTAGTTTCTTAATTTCTTCTAATTCTGGAGCTTTTTGGGTTGGTTGCTTTAATTGATGTAAAAGTTCATCCGATATTACTACTTTCTTCAGAGATTTTACTTCTGATGGCGTACTTAATTTATTATCAAGAACATCATTTTCTTTATAATAACTAATCATGTGATATGTTTGTCCTTTTATTACTACTGACATTGTTTTCTTTATCAGTCCATCTAATTTTATTAAAAATTTATCTGGACGAAATGTTGGAATATTTAAAGATTCATATCTTGATGATAATGCTTTTTTTGCATCGAGAGATTTTAAACCTAAACTTCCTATTTTAAAATATTTATAATATTAAATAATAATAATTATAAAAAGATGATAATTTATATATTAATTATTTTTTTTTAATTATTTAAAAATTAATTTCAAGAAATTTATTACTTTTACTATTTTTTAATGTTTTTTTATCCCTTTTTGCCTTGTCCATATTTTTTTCTAATTCTCTATATATTAAAAAATCTCCCTGAACTCTTGAAGGAGTCCAATTTCTACCATCTGTCCATCTACACATAATTTTAAATTTTACAATTTAATTTAATATTATTAAACATTTTTACATATTTAATGTTTATATTTTCGAAATAGAATATAAAGAAATTTTAAAATTTATTTAATTCTCTATCTTAGACATAATATATATAAAATTTCAATTTGATAAAGAAAATATAATAATATATATATAACAATAAAAAGCAAAATAAAAATTTAAAAAATTAAAAATAAACAATATTAATGATAAAGTACCTTCGTATGTTAGATTCTGTTTCGTTAAAAACAAATACTGATCCAGATTTAATTTGAATTCTTTGTTCAATAGATAACCTACGTTGAATAGATGGTAAGATTCCATCTTTTACAGCTTGAAATAAAATTAAACCATCTTTGGGATTTTCAATAAATCCAAAAAAAGTTTCAACTAATTTATTTTCTTCTAATACTATCATTTGATATTTATTTGATATATTATATATAAAGAATTTGTCTATTCTTTTTTTTTTTAAAAAAAAAAAAAATTCTTTTTGATTATTATCTATAAACTTCTATATTTGTTAAATTTTGTAATTATTTTAATTGTTACTTTAAAAAAAAAAATATTTTTCTTTTAGAGATTTCTTTTTGAAACACTTATATATCCTTAATATATAAATGAAATAACTGTTACTTTAGTAATATTTTTTTCATTAAGGATCATTAAATATCAATATATATTATATTATCTATTAATTATTATCATTGAATATAATTATATTAAAATAAAGAAAAAAAATAATAAAACAACTTCTTTATTACTTTTTTTTTTTACTCTTATTTTTTAATTTTTAAAATATGTTTAAATCTTTGTATTAAATATGATAAATATATTAAATATGTTTATATATATTGAATTATTTAATAATAAAAATAAATTTTAGTAAAATAATAAAATAATATTATCAAGTTTATTTAATATTCATTTAATGTTTATTATTATTATTATCATAAAAGTATATATATATATTATATATATTTATTATTAATATTATTTGTATATTGTATATTTATCATTAATATTATTTGTATATTGTATATTTATTATTTATATATTTATTATTATATATATATTTATTATTAATAATATTTGTATATTTATTATTATATATTATTCATAGTTTTAAAATATTTATAATTATTCATGTATATATTTATTATATATTCATTTTTAATTATAATTTATATCTATTATATTTTTTAATATTAATTATTTATATTAATTATTACTTTAATATATATAATAAAATAATCTAAAAAAAGGAACACTTAATATAAAATGTCATTTATATTATTTTTAATATATAAATTTTTTTTTCTTAAGAATTAGGAAAATTAAAAGGACTATAAGAAAGGGTTATAATATATAATAACATATATTAATAAAATTTCCATGTTAATTAATCAATTTATATATAATGAAGAATTAAATTGAATCCATAAATGATTATAGTGTATATTAAAGTTAATTATAACAAGAGAGTGTGGTTATTTCATTGAATAATTAAAGAAATGAAAAATAAATAAATAAATAAATAAATAAATAATGTCTTTTTTCTTCATTATATGTAATTCTATTAAAATTGTATATCCAATTAGATAATATAACATCAATAATATTATATAAACATTTTAATTAATAATATTAAAATTAAATATATACGAATAAACAATATATTATATTATAATAAATAAATAAATAAATATTTTCTTTAATTTTCCACATTTTTTTTTAAAAGAAATAATATAAATTGTTTTATATAAAAAAAAGAAATTTTTTATTATAGTAATATTATAATATATTATTTTAGAAAATGATTGGTTATATCGATAAAGAAATAATTACCAATGATATCTATATTTTTACAATTATTAAGTCAAATATTTATTCATGTTATATTCACGTGTTTTTTAATTGAATAGAAATAAAATTAAAAAAATAATAATAAATAAATCATAAATAAAAACTAATAAATATTATTATATAATTAATAATAATTAAATAATAAATATTAAATATTAAATATTAAATATTAAATATTAAATATTAAATAATTAAATAATAAATATTAAATATTAAATAATAAATAATAAATAATTGAATAATTGAATAATAAATAATAAATAATAAATAATGGAATAATAAATAATAAATAATAAATAATAAATAATAAATTATAAATAATAAATAATAAATAATTAATTAAATAATAATAATTAAATATCATAAAAAGATAAAAAAAAGAAAAAATTTTTATATTGTTATATAATTTGATAATGATTATCATTTCATAATTTGAAATATTTATTAATGGGAAATTTAATGATGGTAACTTTTTTTGTAAAGATTATATACCTTTATTTTGATAATCTTTATTTAAGATTATCAAAACAAAGGTATATAATCTTTACAATAAAATATATATGAGAGATAAATCTCTTATTATTTAAATCTATATTATTTTTAAATTTACTTTTAAGTAAAATTAATAGATGATTTAAGAAATAATTTTTTATTTTTTTTTTATTTAAAAAAAAAAAAAAAAAAAAACTTATCTTCTCTTAAATAAATATATATATATTAATAAATGAAATGCTAAAATATCGAAAAAACATTTTCATGAATATTCTTAAAATGAAGAATATCTAAAAATGATATATATAATGAATAATTATACTATATATTTATATATTTATATATTTTTATTTTAATATTTATATTTTTTTTTAGTACTATTAAAAAAAAAAAAAAAGACAATTATAACTCTATGAATAATAATTATTATATCAGCATTAATTACTATATAAGTCCTTTAATCATATTAACGAGACTCCTAATATATTATAAATAATAATAATAATAATCTGAAAAAACATTCTCCATTCATTATTTTATCGAATGATTGACACATGAAATAAAAAAAGTAATAATAAAATGAATAAATAAATAAAATATATACAAAAATATATATATTATATATAATAATAAATTAAATATTATATATAATCATAAATATATATAATAATTATATATTATAATGTATGTTTTGTATAATTTATGTTAATATATAGTATATGTAATATAATACATTAATGTAAAATTAAAATATAAAATTTTAATATGTACATATATGGTATTAACCGTATAAACATTTTTCTTTTTTTTTTTTCTTTAATATTTTAAACTATGATTAAATTGTTAAATGTAAACATTAAATATTGTTGAACTATATATGGAATATAAAATAAATAATTAAAATAATTTCAATGGCATTCATAATATAATATTATATGCTATATGTTATATATTCTATATATGCTATATTCTATAGAATAATAGAATGAATTTCATTTCCATTAATTCATATACAACTTAGCTTAACATCATTTAACTTTAAAAACTTTTTTTTTTATTTAGTCTTTAATTTTACTTAGTAAGGTGATTTTAAATATCAGGTAGTTAATTTAGTTAGTAAGGTGATTTTAAACATCAGGTAGTTAATTTTACTTAGTAAGGTGATTTTAAATATCAGGTAGTTAATTTTACTTAGTAAGGTGATTTTAAATATCAGGTAGTTAATTTAGTTAGTAAGGTGATTTTAAACATCAGGTAGTTAATTTTACTTTGTAAGGTAATTTTAAACATCAAGTAGTTAATTCTACTTAGTAAGACGTTTTTTTTTTTTTTTTTTTTAATTACTAAAAAGATAAAGAATAATTGACTGATCGATTATTCATTCGTGAAATAAGAATTATGAAAAGAATGAAATAAAAATTCTGTCATTTATTTTTAAACATCAGGTAGTTAATTTTACTTAGTAAGATGATTTTAAATATCAGATAGTTAATTTTACTTTAGTATGGTGATTTTAAACATCATGTAATTAATTTACTTAGTATGGTGATTTTTTTTTTTTTTTTTTTTTTTTTTTTAATTACTAAAAAGATAAGGAATAATTGACTGATCGATTATTCATTCGTGTAATAAGAATTATGAAAAAAATGAAATAAAAATTCTATTATTTATTTTTAAATAATGATTTATATATATATACTTATTTTATTTATAAATTAGTTATTCTCTTACTTATTAACCTATTATGAAATATTTTTAAAAAAAAAAGATAAAAAATAATTTAAATAGTTATAGAAATATAAAATATTAAATATAAAATATAGATATATAAAATATTAAAATATAAAATATTAAAATATAAAATATATAAAATATAAAATATAGAAATAAAAAAGATATAAAATATATAATATACATCATTATAATCAAGTTTTAATATGAAGATATGTACATAAATGAATTTTAAAAAGTCATGATATATATATATATTTTTTTTATGTTCATTAATATAAAATCTATTAAATTATATAAAGCTGTCAAAAAAAAATTTTTTTTTTTTTTTACAAGTTTATTTATTTAATGCATATTTAATACATAATTTTTTTTTCTGGTTTTTAAATATCATTTATCCTATTTTTATTATTTATTAATTATTATTAAATTATATGTAAAATAAAAAAGTTCAAATAATATTTAAATAGAATTCCATTATAAATCTTCAAATAGTATTTAAAGTAGAATTTTATTATAAATCTTCAAATAATATTTAAATAGAATTTTATTATAAATCAACTGAAACTTCTTTTATTATTTAATAATATTTATTATTTTTTATATATTATTTATTATTTATTTATTTATATTTATGAAATTTAATTAAATGGTTGTATATAGGAATTTAACTTTAATATATATAATTCAATAAGGGTTACATTTTATACTTCCATTTTTATTAATTTAAATATGGTAAAATATAAATAAATATATGAATCAATATATTGATTTAATCTTTTAATTATTTATATAATAAAATATATATAAAATATATATATATTTATATTTATAAAACTATATATATATTTTTTAATGGAAATTTTTAGTTTAGTTTTGTTTATTTAAATTTCTAATAAATCTTGATAAATTGTTGGGTCAATAAGTTGTAATAAAGCAATGTTATTCTATTTACAATAAATTATATAGATATTATTATTATTATAATTATAATTATATTATTATTATTATAATTATATTATTATTATTATTATTATAATTATATTATTATTATTATTATAATTATATTATTATTATTATTATTATTATTATTTAATAAATACCTCGACTGATTTAATTTTTGTTTGCATTAGTACTTTGTATATATCCTTTAAATTTTTTTCTAGGTTATTCTTTAATTCTTGTTCTAATCATAGTTTAAATAATAAATAAAAAAAAAAAAAAAAATTATATTTACACCATTTAATAAATTTATAATCAAAAAAAAAATAATAAAAATAATAAAAATAATAAAAATAATAATATATTCAAAATATTTATTGATTATAAATATAATAAAAAATTATATAAAATTAAAAAGCTATATAAAACACTTGATAAATTTAATATTTTACCTTTTGAATCTATGTCTTTTCTTATATTTTCTCTCTTTTTCAATTGACGCCAACACTCAGCCGTGGATTCCATAATTGTTCCAATATATTTATTAATTCTATTATTTATTTATAATATTATTATTATTATTATAGTTTTATATTGAAAAAAAAAAAAAAAAAAAAAAAAAAAAAAAAATTTAAAAATGTTAACATTTTTATTCTTATTATTTTATTCTTTTTTTTTTTTTTTTTTTTTTTTAATAATATATTTATTATACAGAATTTAATACTTCTTTGTCATATTAATTTTTACCTGGGTATACAGACATTTATTAATGATAGCAAAGCTTTTGATGCGTAAACTTGATTTTTATAATCCCCATAATTAAATGATAATATTTCACAGCATGGTCCAACAAATATCTAAAATAAAATAAAATAAAATAAAATAAATAGTTGAAATATAAATGTAAAGTACAGATTGAATAAAATAAAAATAAAAATAAAAATAAAAATAATATATATTATATATTATATTATAATATTAATATAATTATAAATAATTATTTAATTATATTATCATTGAGTATATATAATATTTATAATTAATTTTCATATTATTTCCATCAAAAATTTTACCTGTAAATATCTTATAGAAACTATTCCAATTGATTCAACTATTAAAGGTACATGTTTTAAATATATCTAAAAAAAAAAAAAAAAATGAAATAATATAATTTAAAAAACAATATTAACAAAGTAATAATAAAAAAAAAAAAAAAAAAAAAAAAAAAAAAAAAAAAAAAAAAATATATATATATATATATATTATGATATTTACAGCAGTTGTAGATTTACCGATAGATAGTGATAATCCTTTAACTATATCTTCTGTTATAATACTTTCTACTAATGAGAAAAATTCTGGTGAATTTTGTGGATCATTATAATTAACCATTAATTTAATTAAATTAATAATACATGGTAATGATTCATCCATTAATTCTGAATCCGAATGAAAAGATAAACAGAGACGTAAAGCCTTTTAAAACATATATATAATATATATATTTATATTTTATTTATATAATAATAATAAAAATTAATATTATTATTATAATTAATTTCATAATTATTATTATCATATTATATAAATTTTTATAATGATATTAATATTAATGATACATAATAATAAATAATAAATATCAAACCTCTAAAAAGACATTTGCTAATCCTGTAGATCTAAATTGTACTGGGTCAGTATGATTAATAATACAATAATTTGTTAGTCTTACACCAAGTAATTTATAAGGAATTTGATAATCATCAATTAAAGTCAATATAATGGGAACATTATTAGAAAAATATTTATTAATTTGATCAGTCTAACAATAATAATAATAATAATAATAATAATAATTATAATAATAATAATAATAATAATAATAATAATAATAATAAATTTTCAATTAATAAATAATTAAATGGACAGATAAATAATAATAAATAATAATAATTATAATAAATAAATAAATAATTGATAATAATAATTAAATATTACAAATTATTGTAATTTTTAACAATTATTAAATATATAAATAAACATATTAATATTATATAAATTTACTTCAATATGGTATGTTAACCAATTAAATGCATAAATGGAAGCTGGATGATCTGTTTTCCATAGTTGAACGTCATAAATATTATTTTTAAAATCTTTTTTTGTTTTTGAACCTCGATAGGGTTGATTAAATAAAGGTTTAATTTTATTTAGTAATATATGTTCATAATATTTATTGATTAAAAGTTTTTCGTTGAATTCTTCAGAATTTTCATTTTTGTTAAGCTTTTCATTAACGGTTTTGATTATATCTGAAATAGAAATATGATATTAATATTATATTTATATTATATATATATTTTAACCAATAATAATTATAAATAATATATATATAATAAATAAATAAATAATGAAAAGTAATAATCCTAATTATTATTATTATTATTATAATAAATATATTATATTATAATTACCTTTAGAAATTATTCTAATTTCATTAGTACTCCATTTATTATTTATTTCATCTCCTAAAAACATTGAACAACAATAAAGAATTTCTGGATAGTTATTCTATTTTGAAAATAATTTTATAAATATATATTAACAAAATTAGAAATACTATTATGATTATATAAATACAATCATTAAAAAAAATGAAAAAAAATTTTTTTTTCTACTTTGTTTTTTAAAAATATAAATTAATTTACATACTATGCTTATTTCTTGTTGAATAATGATGATATATAATATTTCAAATAACGATTTAGCTAAAATTTTAAATTCATCAACTTTTTTAAAATATGTTTTATCTTCAACTTAAAATATCAAAAAATAAAAATAAAAATAAAAATTATATATATATATATATATATATATATATATAAATACATATAAAAATCATATATATATATATATATATTATAATAAAAATAAAAATAAATAAATAAATAAATAATACAAAATAATAATAATAATAATAATAATTAGTAATAAAATATAATTATAATTCAAAGAAAAAAAAATAGTGTTGAATTATTAATTAAATTAGTTTAAGAAAAAAAAAAAAAAAAAAATATTATTATTATTATTATTATTAAAAAAAAGATAATATTTACCATCATTAAATTCTCTGTTAAAAAAGGAGGATGGTTCGAGTCGTTTGCATAATGTATTAATGATATCATCATTGGAAACATTCTTTATTTTTTCACTATTAATTTCTTCAATTTTGATTTTCTCTACTGTACTTATGAAATTATCGGATTTATTTTGATAAAAACTATTAAGAAAAAAGATGGAATCAATTTCATAACTATTTATAGCATCAATTCGGTTTAATGACAGCATATGGGATAGAAGTCCATTTAATTCTTCGTAATTAAGATTACTGGATATTAATTGACTTAATTGTCTATATTTATAAAATTATAATTCCATAATTTCATAAATGAACATTTAATGATAAATATATAAATAATAATAATAATAAATAATAATAAATAATGATGAATAACAATAATTTCATAATTTTATAAATGAATATTTAATGATGAATATATATATAATAATAATAAATAATAATAAATAAATATATAAAATAAAATAATAATAACAATATATATATATATTAGAAAAAAAAAAAATTACTTAAATTTGGCAATAATTTCATTATTATTACGAACTGTTCTTTTTATATCAATTAATTTATTAAGTAATAAATCAAAAGATGTCTTATATAAAAGATATTCTTTTAAATCATAAGTAAAAAAACATCCTATTATTAATTTTAAGTAATCTTCAGGTGAATCGATCCCATCAATTTTATTTCCACATATTATCTAAAAAATAAATTAAAATTATTTTTTTAAAAAAAAAAAAAAAAAAAAAAAAATATATATATATATATAATATTGATTAAAATAAGACGTAAATATATATATAATGTAAAATAAAATATTTAATTATAAAAATAAGAAATATATATATATATATATATAATGTAAAATAAAATATTTAATTATAAAAATAAGAAATATATATATATATATAATGTAAAATAAAATATTTAATTACAAAAATAAGAAATATATATATATATAATGTAAAATAAAATATTTAATTATAAAAATATGAAATATATATATAATGTAAAATAAAATATAATAATATATTTAATTATAAAATAAATGTATCTAAGTTTAATAATAATAATATTATTATTATTATTATTTGAACTTTTCGAATTACCTTATATACATATTTTTTAATAAATTCATTTTCTTTGACTGATATTAAAAGTTTTTTAGAATTATTACAGGATATATCATTTTGTGATATTTCTAAAAGAGAAAAGGTTAAAATATTTATTGCTGTATCCTTATTAATTGATATCTAAAAATTGTATAATATTGATAAAAATAATAATATTAAATAATTATATATATATATATATATATATATATATATTTTAATATAAAGCATTTTTTATAAGTTTTTCTTTTTAAAAAAAATATATATATATATATATAAAGAGAGAGAGAATATTCATACTTGTTCAATTAATTCAATTAATAATTTAATTTTATTATTCTTAACATTTATATTATTTTCATATTTTAATGAATTATATATAAGATTAAATATATCTAAAGAATAATAATAATAATAATAAAATAAAATTAAAATTAAAATAAACATATTATTAAAAGTTTAATTATTTAAATTATTTTATAATTAATAATTAATAATTATAATTTCAAATTTATTATTTTAAATTTAAAATATTTAACTTAAAAGAAATTTATTATTATTATTTATACCTTGTATTATATTTTCTTTTTCATTAAATTTGTATTTCACTATTATTTGAATTATATTCAGAATTTCATTTCTAACAACATACTGACTGTAAGAAATAGCATTTGAAATTATAGTTAAGATTTCTTCTTTCATTTCTATAAGATTTGTATGTCCTTGGTCTAATGTTAATAGATTATTTAAAATCTTTAAATATATAATAATAGAAATTTATTATTATTTTGAATATATATTTTTAATTTTTACTAATATTAAATTTTATTGATTTTAAACAAGCTTTCTAAAATCATTTAAAACCTTTTTTTTTAGAAAGAAAAAAAAAAATCTTAAATGATTTTAATCTTACAATTAAAAATTTATTATGTAATTTCCATTCAAAACTTGAATTACTGAAAATTTTATTTAACTTTATTAAATTTATTATCCATTCCGATAAATCTACAATTTTCTCCTCCTTATTTTCATTATTTATGAGAATGTTTGTTTGAACCAAGAAAAATTCTAAAATTTCATTAATGACAACTTCATCTTTATTTTCCAAAGGAATAATAATAAATTTATTATTAACATTGGTTATCCATTGCTGTAATTGCTCTTTAGAAAGATAGAGTAAGCAATTATTTACGAATTTTAACAATACCTATTTCAAAAAAAAAAAAAAAAAAAAAAAAAAAAAAAAAAAAAAAAGATAAATATATTAGAATTTTGTAAATTTTCTTTTTTTCTTTTCTTTTAAAAAAAAAAAAAAAAAAAAAAAAAAAAAAAAAAAAAAAATATATATATATATATATATATATATATATTATAAATAATTATTAATTTTACTTGAAAGAATGTAATTATAATAGAATCATTTTCATTTAAAATATCATTAATATTAATTTTAAATATCAATTCTATTGTTTTCTTTCCATTTATATTTGAATTTTCATTAAAATCATTTTTTAAAATCTCTAATTCATTTTTTTGAAATTCAATTGAAATGTTATCTAAATTACTCATTATTATATATGGTAAAATATAAAAAAAATAATAATATTATTCTTATAATAATAAATTTTTTATTTTAATATAAAAAGCATAAAAATTTAAAATTTATTAAAAAATAATTTTTAAATTAAAAATTTATCTTGATTGGTAAAAATAATCTTTATAGGTATAATTCAAATCTTAAGATTTGAAGTATATATATATAATTATTTGATAATTGATGATTACTAAACTTGAATAGTAAAAATATTTTATTATTTTAGAAAAACATTACTTATATTATTTATAATTAATTGAATGAAAATTCCATTATTATTATTATTGTTATTATTTTTAAAAATATTTTATTATAACTTTATTATTATTATTATTATTATTATTATTGTTTTTAAAAATATTTTATTATAATTATTATTATTTTATTATTATTATTATTATAAATTTTTATTATTGCTATATTAAAAATTTTATTTATTATTATTAAATGCAACTATTTATGACTAAAAGTACTAGATATATTATAAAAAAAAATCTAATACTTCTATCATTAAAAATTACATTTAATAATAAAAAATAATTATAATCATTGATAGTTACATTTAATAATAAAAAATAATTATAATCATTGATAGTTACATTTAATAATAAAAAATAATTATAATCATTGATAGTTACATTTAATAATAAAAGTAGTTATAATCATTAATAGTTACATTTAATAATAAAAATAATTATAATCAGTAATAGTTTGTTTCATTTAATAATAAAAATAATTATAATCAAATAGTTACATATAATAATAAAAATAGTTAAAAAGTATTATATTTATTATGAAAAAATATGTATAATTAGTATGAACTATAAATATGATTTACAAATAAATGATAAAATAATAAAAATAATTATAATCAAATAGTTACATATAATAATAAAAATAGTTAAAAGTATTATATTTATTATGAAAAAATATGTATAATTAGTATGAACTATAAATATATTTTACAAATAAATGATAAAATAAAGTAAAAACATTTATAAAATAACAAAATTTATTATTTTCTTTATATCATAAAATTTTATGATTAAACCTAACCTTTTATTATTATAATATAAGAAATTCTAAAAATTTAAAAATTTTAAAAAATTTATCTGTGTCTCTTCTCTCTCCTTAAAAATTTATATAAAGCCATAAATTTTTTAAAAATTTCAGTAAATAATAACCATAAATTTTATTAAAAATTGTAAAAATAAATAACCATAAATTTTTATAAAATTTATAGAAATATATTTTCATCGAGTAAAATAAAAAAAAATTTTATTAATATCGAAAGTTCTATGACAATTGATCTATTATTTAATAAAGGATATATTTCTTGTTGAAGATTGGGGAACTTCAACTAATATAGGATATAGGACTGGTTTATCTGTTTATTTTTTTATTTTATTGATATGGTAAAAAATAAAAAAAATAACAAAATAAAACTATTAAGATTTTAAATAAGTTAATAATAAATAAATAATAAATAATAGATAATAAATAATAGATAATAGATAATAGATAATAATAAATAATAGATAATAAATAATAAATAATAAATAATAAATAATAAAATAATAAATAATTGAATAATAAATAATAAATAATAAATAATAATAAAATAAATAATAAATAATAAATAATAAATAATAAATAATAAATAATAAATAATAAATAATAAATAATAGATAATAAATAATAAATAATATAAGAATAGTGATATAGTTAATATTTTATTGTTTTTATTTCTATATGTTAAATATAATTAATTAAATATTTATAATTATATTAAATATTATTAGGTTTATTAAATACAATTTATTATATTAAATATAATAAGTAATTTCATTAAAAAATTTTATTAAATATAAATATTTTTATTAAATAATGAAAGTAAATTTTATTAAATATTAAATATAAATATGTAACTCTATTTATATATCCTATTAACTTAATGTTTTATGTTACTACCCATATTCATACTACCCAATAAGATGAACAGCAATTAATATTTTCATAAATAAATAAGTAAAAGAAATAATTCTACATTATATGTATGTTGTATATTAATATTAAATGAATTATATTTCCAGATACATTACGTATTGTATTATATGATAATATTATTGACAGTCGATAATTTATTTACATATAAAACTTAATTAAATTTATTTAATTAAAATGAAATATTACTATATATACATATATGTTCATATATTTTTGATTTAAATATTTATATTATGATTTATTTAAGTATAATATAAAAATAGTATATTTTAGAATACATTTATTATTTAATAATTTATATTTAGATTATTAAGTAAACAAATGCATTATGTATATATATTATGTATATATGACATTTTATTAATAACCTAATTTAATATAATATAATACAAACGATTGAATGAAGATAAATTATTAAATATAAAAAGATTTTAAAAAAATTAAAAAAAAAAATAAAAAAAATTTAAAAAAAAATAAATTTCTTTTTCATTTTTTATTTCTATTTTATATTATTATTTTTTTTTATTCAATAATAATAATAATAAAAATATTTTCCATTAATTAATTATCAATCTTAATTTTTATTGTATTTTTTTTTATCTATATTTACCAATAATTTAAAACTGTATTATAAATTTTGTTTTATTTAAATTTTTTTAATACATATGTACTATATTTAACAAAAATTTTATTTTATTTTTTTATTTCTCTTCTTTTTTTTTTTTTTTTTTTTTCTACTTACAAAAAGATATTATTAAAACAAAAAAAAAATAAAAGATATTTAACTGGAAAAAAAAACAAAATAAATAAATAAATAAATAATAAACTAAAAAAAATAAAAAAAATAAATAAATTGAAAAATAAAAAATAAATAATAAATAATAAATAAATATAAGAAATATAGAAATCAATAAAATAATTAATACAACAGTGTTATTAATTAATTATATATTGAAATAAGAAAAAGTTATATATATTTCACATAATATATAAAGTATAATAACAATAAACACATATATATAAAACTTTCTTTTTTAAAGAATATATAAAAGTGGGAAAATAATAAAAATAAATTTGAAATTAATGATTAGTTCAAATTATTATTAAAAAAATAATTTAAATAGTATTAAAAATTAAATAAATAGAAAATAATAATTAAATAAATAGAAAATAATAGATAATATATATATATATTTGAATATAGAGAAATGAAGCAATATATCTTAATAGCAATTTTATCATTTTTAACCATATTATATCCATATGCATCATCAAGAACTGTTTATCTAATGATGCATGGTGAAAAACCTGGTAAAGGTTATTTAGATGGCAATAATAAGGTTTCATCAACTGATGGAATAGAAGGTGCTGAAAAAAAGGATGGTTTAGGTTATACTGGAATGTTAAGAACTGAATGTATGGTTGAAGTTTTTGGTCCTGATGCTCCAATTGAAAGACAACCAAAAGAAATTATTTACCAACATTTCCAAGGTCAACCTGAATTTATTGGTAAATATTTAGAATTATTATAATATATATTTATAAATTTCTATTTATAATTTAATTGCATTTTTTTTTTTTAAAGTTTAAATTTTGATAAATTTTTTTTAAAAAAAATAAACAAATCAATATTGTTACTAATCTAATTAATATATATTTCTTTGTTAAGATTCCTTTTTACGTAATTTACACTATTCACAAAGAATGGTAAATATTGTTGTTATATTTTATTAATAAAATAAAATAAATAAAAATTATTACTTATAAATATTAAATTTAATATTTTTTAATTAATACTTATTTAGTATCAACAAGTTGTTCCTTTAGCCAAGGCATTAAATATTGATCTTTCAAAGCAAAAATGTTGTGGTGGTGATGGTAATGATGTTTTAAATTATATTATTCAATTACCGCCAGAAGTTGATCCAGTATTAGTCATGTATCAACATCAACAGGTAAATATCATTAAAATTTAATAATATTAAAGTAAAAAAAATAATATAAATGTATTACTTTTAAATTCTATAGAGTAAATAAGTATTTAGGTTTATATTGATATTAATTTATAATTTTTTTATTATTTACTTCAACCTTTTATAAATAATAATAAAGCTTGATATTGTTGCTAGAGGATTAGCTAAGGCTTATAATGAAACTATTATGCCAAGATATGGTATGAAAAGTGATAAAGTATTTACTGTTCAAGATGGTAAATTGGTTGAAGTTTGGTATACTGCATGTTCAAAGGTTGAAGGTGGTGTCAGAGCTAAGCCTAACTTTAAATTACAAAATAGAACAAGTGAAAACCCAGGTCCAAAGCCAGATTATGAAATTCATGATATATATTTACCATCAGAAAGAAATGAAACTTATGAAGGTGTCATGAGTAGAGTTTTATCACAATCAAAACTTTCATCTTTATCAACTAGAACTACTAGAACTGTATCTGCCAAATTTACTTTTGAGAAACGTTATGAAAAAACGGCTTTAAAAACAATTACAGTGACATCTAAAGTAATAAAACAAAAAAGATCAAGAACAAGAGTCAGAAAACATTAAAGGAAAATAAACCAACAAAATTGGTAATAATAAAAAATAGACAAAATTTTATAAATACATTTAATTAACAAATAGATAATTATTATTATTCTTATTTAACATAGTTATTTGATTAAAATTGAAAATACAAAATAAAATAAGAATAAAAAATAATAATAAAATATTCTTATAGATTTAAATTGTAATAAATATTTATTAAGATTACAATAAATAGTGTTTTAGTAATAGTGATAAAGATTATGAAACTATTATAAAATACAATTTAGAAAATATTGAAAAATTCTCAACCATAGTAGTTTTTATTTTATTTTTTTTTTAATACTCAATATTCAAAAAATAGTTATCATTAATATATATATATTTTATTTTTATTTTATTTAATTTTATTTTTTTTTAAAAGTTTTAATTTTTCTATCTATTTCATTTATTAATATATATATATATTTTTTTAAAAAATATTTAAAAAGAAATGTATTAATAATAACTATTAGCAATATTAAAAGTTAAAATAATTTAATTATGCTATTTTTTATTAATTAATAATAATAATAATAAAAATAATGATTAAATAGCAATAATATAAATAAATGAAAAAATAATAATAATAAAAATAAATAAATTATTAAAGATAACTTTTTTTTTTAAATTTTTTTATTTTTTATCTTTTAATATTTTTTATTTTTATTTTTTTATTTCTGTAATGAATCAATTGTAAATATTTTTTTTATTTTTTTATTAAATGAAATTTAAATTTATTTCATACATTTCTGTTTTAACCATAATAATAGAGTTATAAGGTATTTCTGTTTCCACTATAATAAAATTAGAATTTTTTATTTTTTTATTAAATGAAATTTAAATTTATTTCATACATTTCTGTTTTAACCATAATAATAGAGTTATAAGGTATTTCTGTTTCCACTATAATAAAATTAGAATTTTTTATTTTTTTATTAAATGAAATTTAAATTTATTTCATACATTTCTGTTTTAACCATAATAATAGAGTTATAAGGTATTTCTGTTTCCACTATAATAAAATTAGAATTTTTTATTTTTTTATTAAATGAAATTTAAATTTATTTCATACATTTCTGTTTTAACCATAATAATAGAGTTATAAGGTATTTCTGTTTCCACTATAATAAAATTAGAATTTTTTATTAAATAATTATTAATAAAAAAAAAAAAAAAATTAAAATTTAATTTTTTATATCTTAAATTGTATCATATTGAATTAAATTTTATTTTAAACTTCACATATTATTTGAGTTTTTTTATTTTTTTATTTTTTTTTATTTTTATATTTTTTTTTATTTTTTTTTTTATTGAGAAAATGGAAACATATGTATCAACAAATAAAAATTAAAATTAAAAAAAAAAATATATATATATATGAATATAAACTCAAAATAATATACAAAGTTTAAAATAAAAATTTATTGTCAAATGAGACGTACGCCATAGATGATAAGATAAATACTTTAATGAGTATTGTACATATGAATAATTTTATTTTATTTATTATTATTATGATTATTTTTGTTAAACCTATTTTTTAATAAATATAGCTTTGTTAAAATATATTGATAAATAGGTAAAATATATTTATATATACATATGTTAAGGGATTTAGGAATTAGACTATAATACAATAAGTTGTTCTTTTAAATATTCCATTTTTACAAATACTAAATAATGGAATTTCACCATTTTCATTTTTACTTTCATTTATATCTGCTCCATGCTCAACTAAATATTTTATGATTACATCCGTTTCTTTTTCACACATGATATATAAAAAATATTTTTACCATTATCATTTCTGTCTATTTCATGTTTAACTAAAAATTGAATTTTGTTAATATTTATATTATTTTTATATTAATAAAAAATAAATAAAGTAATTTAATATTTTGATCGTTTATTAGTTTTTTATTAGACTTGATGTTATCTTAAAATATTTGTTACAATTTTCCGTTATAAAATTTACGAGATAGAAAGCACTGAGCTATTTTACATTTCAAAAATCATATCATTTTCATTGTTTTCTATATTACTTTTTAATAATTTTTCTATTTCATTAATATCTTTATTATCTCTAGCAGATACTAATGTAATAATATTTATATTATTTATATTTAATATTTTTTATTTAATTTATTTATATCTATTTATTGTTATAATAATGATAATAAAAATAATAAAAGCATTAATAAAATAATATTAGAAATAAAGTTGTATTATTAATAGTAGATAAAATTTTTTTAAGAGTAAAATAAAGTGAGAGATATAAATAATTTATATAAAACTGTTTTAAGAGAAAAATAAAATGAGAGATATAAATAATTTCAAAAAAAAAAAAAGTTTTATTAACTAAAATAATGATAATACAAATAATAAAACCACTATTAAAACAATAATAGAAATAAACTTGTATTATTAATAGTATATAAAATTGTTTTAAGAGTAAAATAAAGTGAGAGATATCAAAAAAAAAAAAAACTTTAGCAATTAAAATATTTACATATTACTTTTTTATTTTATTTTATTTTGATTTAATTAAAAATTGAATAGAAGTCCGTGTAACCAAAAAATTTTTTTTATCATTATTAATTATTAATTATTTTTATTTAAATTTTTATTTATATTTATTTACTTGGATGTAAAAATTATTTTAATTATATACAATAATTAATTATTAATTTATAAATCAATTTAATGATTAACACTAGTATTTGAATTTGGTTTTATTATTTATATATGCTATTCATATTTTTATTGAATTTTTTTTCCCTTTTTTTTAAGTCTAATAAATTGTATATTTTATATTTAATATTCAGTAAATATAAATAAATAAATAAATAAATAAATAAATAAATAAATAAATAAATAAATAAATAAATAAATAAATAAATAAATAAATAAATAAATAAATAAATAAATAAATAAATAAATAAATAAATAAATAAATAAATAAATAAATAAATAAATAAATAAATAAATAAATAAATAAATATATGTATATAAATAATATCTGTTTTTAGTTTATTAATTTTTAGGCTAATATATTTAAATTTTCTATTTAAACAATTAATTAAAAATTATAATTTTTATATATAAAAATTTTTAATATTTAATACATTTCTAAAAATAAAATAATGTATTTTATATGTATACGATTGGCCTGATTTTGTATGTACAAGCATGATTGGATTTACATTAAAAAATAGAAAAGATATGATAATATCAAAATTACTAAAATTTAGTTTTTCTCTCTCTTGATATAATTTACAAAGATGGGTAAAGGTAAACATGAATGAAAAATGTATTTTTATAGAAATAGGATAATATTACATTGTCCATGAGTAAATATGATATATAGGAATGATGTTATGTTAAAATAATGAATTATAATGTAGAATAAAAATTTATATCAGTAGAAGTTATGCCAAATGTTTTATAGATAAAAAAATTTTATTAAATATTATTAATGAATAGCAAATGGATGGATTGATAAAGATTATTAATAAATATTATTTATAGAATTATGTATGAGTTATGGATTAGTATTATGAAAAAATAAGATAAACAAATAAAATAGGTATTGATATATGTTATTTTTATATAATTATGTTAATATTATAAAGGAAAGCCAAGTGGTTTAAGATGCGCACGTAAGTTACGTATTCACCGTCGTGAAGAAAGATGGGCCGATAAGCAATACAAGAAAAGAGCTTTAGGTACCGCTTTCAAGTACTTACCATTCGGAGGATCTTCCCACGCTAAGGGTATTGTTCTTGAAAAGATTGGTGTTGAAGCTAAGCAACCTAACTCTGCTATTCGTAAGTGTGTTCGTGTCCAATTAATTAAGAACGGTAAGAAGATCACTGCTTTCGTTCCAAACGATGGTTGTTTAAACTACGTTGAAGAAAACGATGAAGTTCTTATCTCTGGTTTCGGTCGTAAGGGTCGTGCCGTTGGTGATATTCCAGGTGTCCGTTTCAAGGTTGTTAAGGTCTCTGGTGTCTCACTTTTAGCTCTTTACAAGGAAAAGAAGGAAAAGCCACGTTCATAAGTCTATTATATATCATATATTATTATATGTATACATAGATTTTAAATAATACCAATTTAATTATTTGTCATAAAGACAAATAATAAAATAAAAAGGTTAAAAAATATAATTTTGATACTTTATATATATTTTGTGTAATTATAATTTATAATTATGAGGTTTTGATTTTGGAGGTTAGAAAAAAAAAGGAAGTATGAATGTAGAATAAAAATGAAAGTAATGAGCAGGAGATATATATATAATAATAAGAAGGTGCTATGTCATTTTAAATTTGTTAAAAATTGGAAATTACGGGAGTTGAATTAAATAGGAAGTATAAAAGGTTTAAAGGGATATTAAGATAAGATATATTGGAATTAATAGAACAGTGAAGCTTTTTTATTTTCGTTATTTCATAAAATGAATGGAAAAATTTTGATATATTTTTTTATATATTTTGTGAATTTATAATATATGATTATGAGATTTAAATTATTTAGGCAAAAAAAGGAAAGAATGAATGTAGAATAAAAATGAAAAGTATGAGGTAAGGGATAAATATATTGTTACAGGGAAGTGTTATGTCATTGTTAAAAATTAATTATTGGAATTGAAATAAATAAGAAATATGTAAAAACCCCAGAAGTACTTCCCGTTACGCAATACTGCTCACGGAGACAAGTGAGAAAATCGAGCACGTAACGCAGTGGAGCTGCGTAGATTTGTCGAGATTAGTCGGGAGTGAGCAGTATGGAGTAACCCAAACAATCGTCAAAAAAAAAAACTATAAAAAATAAACGGGTTTTTAAAGTTTATTTGCATATAGTTTTTTGTATAGTTTGTTGATAAAACCTGTATGTTTATTTAAAAATATTAGGAAGGCAATTGTTTAAAATTGTTGAAAAATAGCTAAGATAATTATATGATGATATAGTTTTTAAATATTCAAATAACGATATAGTTTTGATATATATTCAATTAATAAACTTCAGCCAATATTTTTAAATAAACTATATAATTTTTATAAATATTTTGAATAATTTTAGCTGAATATTTTAATTAAACTATATAGTTTTATAATTAATATTAGCAATATATGCATATATGTTTAATTAATTTAATTAATAATATATTTTTATTTAATTAATAATATATTTTTAAAAAAATAAAATAAATAATAATTTAAAAAAATAATAATAATAATAATATAAGGCATATATTGCTAATATATATATGTATATTTATGTTATAATTATGCTAAAACTATGCATATATATTTTATTTTTATTTATTTATTTTTTTATTTTTTTATTTTTTATTTTTATATTTTTTTATTTTTTATTTTTATATTTTTTTTGAACAAAATGGTATAGTTTTTTGCATAGTTTTAGCATCATATACCTATGTTGTTCATCATATATATTAATATAAGGCTTACGAATAAATAGGGCAGTATTGTATTTGTATGCCAAATATATGCATATATATGTTCAAAAATATAGTGAATTTTGCTGAATATTTTATATAAAAATATTAGCAAAAGTGTAGTAAAATGGCATACAAATACAATCATACAGCTATATTGTTCATATAAAAATATTAATAAAATTATAAAAATATTAATAAAATTATAAAAATAATAATTAAAATATTTATAAAAATAATAATAATAATATTAATTAAAATAATTAAAATAATAATAAAAATAATAATAATAATTAATAATAATATGCCTGAATATTTAATTAAATATACTAGGTTTTTATCATTATTTTATTAAAAACTATGCTATTTTTATTTTACTAATTTTTAACAATTGCCTTCCAAAAATTTATATATCATCAACGCTATGGTTTTTATATCAACATATGCAAAAAAACACTATGATATTAAATTCCAAAAACCCCTAAGTACTCGTTACGCAGTGCTGCTCACGGAGACAAGCGAGAAAATTGAGCACGAAACGCAGTGGAGCTGCGTAAATTTGTCGAGATTAGTCGGGAGAGAGCAGCACGTAGTAACTTTAACAATCCTTCAAAAAAAAAAAAAAAAAATAAATAACGATTGGTTTTTGGAATTTAATATCATAGTGTTTTTTTGCATATGTTGATATAAAAACCATAGCGTTGATGATATATAAATTTTTGGAAGGCAATTGTTAAAAATTAGTAAAATAAAAATAGCATAGTTTTTAATGTCATTGTTAAAAATTAATTATTGGAATTGAAATAAATAAGAAATATGTAAGAAGTTTTGCTTAAGATATATTGGAATATTTAGTAAAGTTTTTTTTATTTCTATTTTTTTTGTAAAATAAATGGAAAAAGTATGGTATTGTTTTTTTGAGTTATAGACAAGTACTAAATTTTTAGGTATATATATATTTTAAATAATAGTAATCGTATCGATAGAGAAAATAGGAATACTGGTGATTGTGAAAATAATAGTATCATTGCTAATAATGTAGAGTGAGTAGATCAGTTGTTGAAACTCGGTTTGATATTAGTGATTCTCTGAATAATGCGTGTGTAAATATATATGTGACGTGTTATTGATTATATAACCTCCTTGGCGGTGGAAGAGATGCAAGCATTATCGATTTAAATTATAAAAAGGAATAGGATATTTAGTCTAATAACCAAATCATTTCAAGGGATTATTCAAAATCGCCATTCTTGGTGCCATCTGGGGCTTTCTATATAGAAATTATGTCAAGGGCTAGTACTCGACAAGGGTTGCTATTCCCGACGATAAAAGCATAAACTAATCAGGAGCGTCAACACTGAAAATACAGTAGGACAGACTGGTAGGACCCAATGCTTCTGAAGGAAGAAAGGCCATAATTTCTTTCAAATCGTCGATTCAAACCCTAATCCGGAATAAGTGATATGGAGATTGAGGTTCGTTGCCTATGAACTTTTTTTTTTTTTTCCGGATTTTATTTATGCACTTTATTTTAGAATATTGACTTTTTATTTCATACCATCATTTAAAATATTATTATGTTCTATTTGGATAAATAATATTTATTTATTTATTTTTTTTTTTTTAAAAAAAATATTCATATAATTAATAAATGAATAAATAAATAAAGTTTAAAGTTCGGAATTATTGCAGCTTGCACCAAAAAAAAAAAAAAAAAAAAAAGGTTAATTTAATTATTTTAATTGACCGAATAATTAAAAGTTTATATATATATATATATAAATAGTTGTCTTTTCATACAGTTATTCATATTTTTATAAAATTATTTGATTTTATATACCATATTGTTATCTTAATTATTACCATAGTGAGTGTGCTTAATATAAAAAATTAAAGTAAAAAGTATATAATATTGTTATCTGAAAAGCATTTTATTCGTATTATTAATTATTAATAAAATTTATTATTAAATCTTAATAAGAAAATTAAAATACTTTTTACTTTTATTTTTATTTTTTTTTATTAAAATCAATTATAAAATATAAAATATTTTTTTATTTATTGTAGGTTTATATGGTCACAATAATAAATATTCTACTTTAATAAAGTTATTTGGAGAAAAGTGATGATTTGTTATACTTTTAGTAAATTTTGATATATATATATACATATACACTTATATATTATTTTAAAAATGCATTTATTTTTTTCTTTTTTAGAGTTTTATACAATACAAATATATAATTTTAATTCATATCCTTATTAAATAATAATAAAAAGTAAAAAATAGGATTATGTTTAATATTTGTATATATAATATTATTATTAATAGATTTTATTTATTGTATTATTTAAATCATAACTACATATCTTTATTATATTATAAAAATAAGTAAAAAAAATAAAATTACATTAATATTTATATATATTATTGATGTATATAATAGATTTTAATTTTCTGTATTATTTAAATCATAAAATACATATATGATCTAATTTATTACTTTTATATTTTATATAGATATTAATTATTATTATTATTCATTAATATTTTATTCTATAATTTTTTTATTGATTATTTTTTTATAATTAATTTAAAAATGTATAAAAAAAAAAATTTTTTTTTTTTAATTTTTAAATTCAAAAAAGGAAAAAAAAAAAAATAAGATTAAAAAATAAAATAATTAAAATAAATTTTAATTAATATAATTGAAGCAATAATTAATTTTAATTAAATTAAAAAAGTAATTTTATTTGATGCTTAGTTTATATATTAATATACATATATAAATACATTTTTTCTTTCTTTCTTTCTTTTTTATTTATACATACATAATTTTTTTTTTTAAAAAAAGAGAAATATATAATAATATTGAGAGAGTAAAATGACTAAATAATACAATAAAAAATAAAAATTATAATAAAAAAATGTTAATTTTAAAATATATATATATCATATAAAAAGAGTAATTTTAATAAAAAATTAAAGAAAAATAACTTCTTTTTTTTGTTTTATAATTTTTTTTTTCATATTTTTATTTCATTTAGTTCAAAATATTGAAAAAAAAGCACCATATTGGAATATTGTTATAATATTTAATAATACTTCCTCATTCTATTAAAAGTTTATTTTCTTTTAATTTTATATTAAAATCTATAAATTAACAAAAAAAAAAAAAAAAAAAATAAAAAATAATAATAAAAAAAAAAGGAAAAAAAAAAGGAAAAAAAAAAAAAAAAGTAAAATAGTTTATATTAATATATATATATTTTTAAAATATTATAATTTTTATATCAACTGTTTTGTATATATTTTGATTATCCATTAATCCAGTTAATTATAATAATAAGAGCACTATATTGAATTGATATCTTAAAAATTCAAAGTGTTCTATATAATAAATATATTTATAGTACTATAAATAACCTAAAAATAAAATATATTAAGAAACTAAAGTTTAATAGGCCTTATTATTTTATCTACTTTTTTTCTTTTTTATTTTATTTTTAAAAAGCTTTTTTTTTTTTTTTATTTTTATTTTTCATTTATTCAATATAAATAAATTTAATAAAAAATGACTATTCCTGAAACAGAATTCAGCAATAATAATATTGCTTCATCTGATTCCGGATCAATGGATACTACTAATGATGTTGATGTCAGTAAAGATTCTTTTACAACCAAAAGTAAAAGAAGGATCAGATTTAATAGTTTTAGTAATAGTTTTAGCAAAAAGGATGGAAAAAGTCATCAAAATAGTATTCTTTTCAAGAATTATTTTGGTGATTCTTTTGAAGATGAAAATGATGAAACTGAAAAAGAAATTAATACCAAAACTGAAGATAATATAACCCCAAGAGAAAGTAGAGAAAGTTTAATCCAAAAAACTGATCGTTCTAATGTTTTTAATCTTAGTCAAGATAAAATTTTATTCAATAATCTTCAATATGATTCTATGTTTATTCGTGAAATTGATCCCTTTAAAGAAAAAAGTATTGTTTTAAAGAATCAAAATTCACAGTTTAATGGAAATATTTTGGATGTATTAAAGGAAGAAGAAAAAAAAGAAGAAGAAAAAAAGGAGAATGAAAATAAAAATAATGATAATGACAAATATTTTGATGAAAAACCTCCAAGTTATAATAGTACCTTCAAAAAAGGTAAAAAAAGTAAAAGGAATTCTGTTAGATTTAATGAAGAAGAAATAAATAATCATAAGAAGAGTTCTAAATCTAAAAAAGGAAAAAAGAATGCTAAAAAAAATAAAGGGAATGACACTACCAGAGAATTATTAAAAAATAAATTTTTAAAATTTGTTAAGAAATATGCTTCAAATTCCAAAAATTATTCTTTATCAGATGACGTTGAAATTGGTATATATTTTTAAAAATTTAAAATTTTATTTCTATTTCTATTTTTGTTTCTATTTCTATTTCTATTTTATATTTTTATGCTTTTATGTTTTTATTATTTTATTTTTATTTTTATTTTTATTTTTATTATATTTTTATTGTATATATATATATATATTTCTATTTTTATTAGTTTTTATTTTTATTTTATTTTTTTTATTAGCATTTTTTATTTTATTTTACTTTGTTTTATTTATTTATTTATTATTATTTTTTTTTTTTTAATTTTTTTTTACTTTTTTATTTTTTTTATTTTTTATTTTTTATTTTAAAATGTTATATATATATTATGATTATTGTTATTATTGTTATTATTTTTTTTTTTTTTTTTTTTTTTTTTTTATAAGAATGATAATTATTAAAATTATTATTAATATGCGTAATATTTTTTATTATTACAAATATTTACATTAATTTTATATATTTTATTATTAATATATATATATATATATATATATATATAAATAAATTTTTTTTTATTAAATATAGAAAAAAGTTTTTATAATTTCTATGATGAAAATTTTGGAGAGAAAGGAGTCGATTTTGATGCTAGTATTTGTACCTATGAAAAAAATGATGGATCAAAATTTAATGTTACTGTAAATGATTTATTTGATGATCGTGGTGAATTTGATGAATTTAAAAATAGTATATTCATTGAAAATGACGATAGTAGCTCTGAATCTACTGTAAAAGGTAATTTTTCATTAATATATATATATATATATTTTATCTATATATCTAAATATATCTATTAATAAATTAATAATCAATTTTTATTTGAATTTTTTTTTTTCCTTTTAAATCAATATATATAATTTAATGTAATTAATAGAATATAAGAAAAATACTAGTTTTCAATATAATTCTAGTTTTGTATATGATCATGATTCTTTTGGACCTGATTACGAAGACACTATGAACTATTTGTGTTATAATATTTCTACTTGCATTGATGATGAGTATATTATAAATGATGAGGAAGAGAATAGAAAGATGAATGAAAATATTTTAAGTGGACTCTTTGATGAAGAAGAAGAAAAAGATAATGATAATAAAAATAAAGATATTGTTAAAAAGGAAGAATCTAAATATCTTACCGTAACAAACAAAACAAAGGTTTCCGAAAATTCTAAATTAAAAGAAAACTTAAAGACATTTATGGAATCTGAAGCTTTTAAAAAAGTAATTAATAATCCAGATACTTTTATTATCTTTTTAAAGAGTATTTTAATGGGTTATGTTGATCCTAAAAAAATTGATAAAGCTAAAGATAAACTTTTTAATATGATTGATAACAATGAAATTGAGCAAATAAAAAATTTTGTAACTAATTATGTTGATATAGTTGAAGAAAGCGAAGATAAAATTAAAGATATGAGAGAAAAAAGTATTATGATTGAAAGAGAACAAGGCCATGATACTACTCCATGTTCTGATGTCGTTGAACAGAGCCCTGGATTTATTGCAAAATTTAATGAAATTATGATTGAAAAATTCACTAATATCAATAATGCTATAATCAATTTTACTACTGCATTATGTCCACAAATTATTAAGAATGGATTTAATAATATTATGAAATCTATTCCGTTTGTTGTTTCTTTTGCTTCATTAATTCCAATGGAGTATGTTACTGGATTATTATCATCTTTCCCTGCTGGTCAAGCAATATTAAATGCAGTAAATGATGTTATTATGAGATCCTCATTATTAGCTTCTTCTCATATAGCCTTACCTCAAATTGCTATTCTTATTGGTTGTCTCTATAAATGTTTCACTAGGTATAACCAAGATAATTCAAGAGGAATCAATGAAGATAACTCTAATACCTATCTTACAAAATTTATGGGATTATTTGAAATTTTCAGTAAACATCTCCGAAGTGATGGTGGTTTAAATAATACTGAGAAAGATCCTTCTGCTATTACCTCTAAGGTTGTTAATGCTCTTCTCAAAACCATGGTAGAGAGTAAAGATTTACCTCAAATGTTTAATAATGATAAAGTTAATTCGATTGTAACAAATCTTATGGAGAGTTTACCAAATACGGATAATAAATTGAAAGCTTGTCTTGCTGTTCTTAATGATGTTATGAATAAGGATAATGCTACTAGTAAGGCATTATTTGAAGAATTAATTAATTTACTTGATAGAGAAAAATTAAGTGATGAAGATTTCACAAAGATATTAACCCTCATTATTAAGGGAAGTCAAAATTTACAAATAATGTCTGGTCAAAATCAAAATAATCTCTATAAAAATAGTACCAATGTTGCTACTTCATCTTCAACTCCCGTCAATGAAGGAGATGTCGTTGCAATGGATTTAGATAAAAGTTATAGTGTTATTATGTTTAGTCAAGTCTTGGATGAATTAAAAAAATCTACGGGTGAAACAACTTCAAATCAAGGTAATAAATTAGCATTATATTATTATTATTATTATTATTATAATAATAATAATAATAATAATAATAATAATAATAATAATAATAATAATAATAATAATAATAGTAGTAGTAATAATAATAAAATATATATTAACAATAATAATAATTGCCATTGATATAAAATTTTAATTTTTTAAAATTTATATATTATTCTTTATTGTTATTTTTTTTTTTTTTTTTTTTTTTTTTTTTATTTTATTTATTTTATTCAATTTATATTTAATTGAAATATATTATTTATATATTATTTATAATATATAGAAAATAAAAATAATTTAATTCTTTCTACTAGAGATATTAATTATAAATATCCAGAAGATTATAAAATGAATAGTGATTCATTAAATTCAAAAATTAAAATGAAAAAAGCATATGAAAAAAGAAGTTACAGCTTAGTAGATAAAAGAAATATCTATGAAAAAGATTCTTATACCGAATTTTCTAGTAAAAATTATAATAGAAAAGGAGATAGTACAGGATTTTCGAATAAAAAAGATGAATCTCCAGATGATTTGAAACAAGTTATTTCTAAATATTATCCATCACCATCTGCTTCACCAACCACTTCAGTATCGACTTCTCATGTTTATTTTCAAAGAAAAAATAAAAGTTATGATGAAAGACGATTAAATCGAGGTTTTAGTAATAATGAAATTCATTAAATCATTATAAGAAATTAATAATAGTAATAATAGTAATAAATAATAAGAATAATTATAATAATGAATAATGAATAATAAATAAATAATAAGGAGAAAAAACATCAAGTATTTTTTTTTATTAAAAAATCATTTTTTTTTCTTTAAAAGTATGTTAGAACAAAAAAAAAAAAAAAAGTTAAATAAATAAATAGTTATTGATATCTATTAATTATAACTATATATATATTTATAAATATTAATTATTACTTTTTTTTTTTTTTTTTTTTTTAAAATGTATTTATATTTTTGTATGTTATGTTAATTAAAATGTAAAAAAAATTAAAATATAAAAAAAAAAAAAAATTTAAATTATAGTATTAAAAAAATATATATATATATAAAATGAGAAATTTGTAAAAAAAAAAAAAAAAAAAAAGAAAAGATTAAATTAAAATTAATGAATAAATAAAAATAAAAATAACAATAAAAATAAAAGTAAAAAAAATAAAAGTAAAAAAAAAATATTAAAATTAAATTAAAATTAATGAATAAATAAGAATAAGAATAAAAATAAAAATAAAAGTACAAATAAAAAAAAAAAATTAAAATATATATATATAATTTATTTTATAATTAGTTTATTCATTTTTTAATAAAAGTACATTAATATTTATTATCATTATCTTGTATCCCAATTTCTTCTTTGCTTTATCCGTTTTTTTCGATGTCGACGCTCTTGATAACGGTTAAGGTCTTAATGGTATTACAAATTGACCATAGTGAAAAAAAAAAAAAAAAAACACTAATCATAATAGACAATAACATTAGTAAGGTAAATTCCGTAAGCCCCACAGAATATATGAACTCGGGAAAGAAGTTTGATTGAAAATATATATATATATATATATTAATAAAAAAACACCTTCTTTCCCCCTAAGAACCAATATTTTTAAGATTTCATTATACTTAACACATTTCCGTCAAGAAGGAGAGACTCAGTACGCAAAAAAAAAAAAAAAAAAAAAAAAAAAAAAACTAATATTATTATTATCATTAGGAATGTTTCAAAAAAAAAAAAAAAATTTTTTTTTAAAACAATCAGAGGAAAAAAAAAAAAAAAAAAAAAAAAAAAAAAAAAAGAATTAATAAAAATTTTATTAACCAATTGAATGAATTGTTGCCTAAATTCTTCAAATTTAGAACAATAAAAAAAAAGGATACAAGTGTGAAAGCACTAGCGATGCTATTCTATAACAAGGATAATTTTTTGATACCAATTTACTTTTTATATGAGGTTTTTCATATCAAATTTGAATTTACGTTTAATTAATTTGTCCAATCTAATAAAAAAAAAAAATTCAAGAGAAAATTGTGAATATATTTTTATTAAATCGTGTTTTTTTTTTTTTTTTTTTTTTTTTTTTTTTTTTTTTTATTTATTTATTTATTATATTATTTAATTTTTTTATTTTTTATTTTTATTTTTATTTTTATTTTTATTTTTATTTTTATTTTTATCTTTTATTTTTTTTTTTCATTTTCATTTTTTTATTTTTTTTATTTTTAATTTTTAATTTATTTAACTTTAATTTTAATTTAATTTAATTTACTCTATCTTAATTTTTTTTTTTATTTTTATTATTATTATTATTATAATTATTTTTTTTTTATTATATTATTATTATTCAATATATATATATATATATTTATTTATTAAAATTTATTTTTCAGTATACTGAATTTGATTTAAAGTATACTACCTATTACTATTGAATAATATAAGCTTTATAGGTTTATAACATATAAATATAAGTTTAATTAAATATAAACATATTAATTATTTAGAATTTAATTAAAACTTGTAAATTAATAATAATCAATTGATGTATTATTGTTTTTTCATTTTAAGATAGTTTAAAGAATTTTATGATCAGGATGACTTAAACACGAGCCATTAATCTCTGTTAATTTATATTATATTAAATTATTATTATTATTATTATTATTATTATTTTATTTTATTTTATTTATTTTTTTTTTTAAATATATATATATATTAATAAAAATAAATTTATATTAAACTAATTCTTAAATATACATTATTCCTTTATTACTATTAACTATTATAATAATAATGTACTTACTTCAGCCCATCTGACAACTGGTTGATCAATCATTTTTCCATCTAAAACAAATGCACCAATACCTTTAGAAGTATGGTTCTTAAATCCATCAAGAATTCTTCTGGCGTATTCTATGTCTTATTATTATGATTATTATTATTATTATAATTTAAAATTTAATATATTTGTTGGAAGTAAAAAAAAAAAAAAAAAAAAAAAATTATCTTTTGTATTTTGTAGATTTTTATTTTTATTTTTATTTTTTTTTTTTTTAATTTGTTATAATACCTTTTTCACTTGGAGAAAACATTTCTTGAATAATATCGATTTGACGTGGATGAATAGCTTGCTATTTATGTTGTATCATTTTTTAAAAGAAAAAAAAAATATAATATAATAATATTATTAATTCATATTTTATTATATAATATAATATATATAAATATATATATAGATATAATTTACCTTTCCAGTAAATCCAAATTCTCTACCTTCTTGACATTCTTCTCTCTTTTTTTTTTTTTTTTTTTTTTTTTTTTTTAAAAAAAAGTAAAAATTATTAAAATATAATTAGGAATTATTATATAATAATAAATAAGGCAAAAATATTATTATTTTTAAAATTTAGTATATATTTACAAGAATATCATCATTTTTATAATCTTGACAAACCTATAAATTAAAAATAAATAATAAATAAATGTATTTTAATATTTATAATATCTCAAAAAATTTTATTTTCTAAACAAAATTTTAAACAAATAATTATTAATATCAATGTTAATAATAATATTATTATGTTTTTTTTTTTTTTTTTTTTTTTTTTTTTTTTTTTTTTTTAATATTTACTAAATCAATAGCTTGTAAATTGTAAGCATGAGCGTGAGCAACCATAGCTTGTCTAGCATACATTAATTCTAGTAATAAAATATATTAAATACTTTAGTAAAACAGTTGAACTTAATAGTATATATAGTTTTAAATATCCTCCAAATATTCTACTATATAAAATATACCTTTTCTGCTTCTGGTTCTAATCATACCAGTATCAGCACAGTAATCTTCACTAGCAACTATATTTAATAATAAAAAAAAAAATATTAATTAAAAAAAATTTATAAATAATTGGATATTAATATAATTAATATATATATTTAATATTTTCTGTATTAAATAATATAAATATTTAAAATATTTAAAGATAAAGAAAAAAAAAAAAAAAAAAAGGAAAAAAGAAAATAAGAGTAATAATATTGAAAAGAAACATACAAACTAAAGCATCTACTCTTGGATCACTAGTACAGATTTCTTTTAAATTCATGAGAGACATAGCACTTTCAACACAAGCAATTAAACGAATATTCTTGCGACTTTTTTTTTATTAATTATATTATTAATAATATAATTAATAATAATAATAATATATAGAAAAAAGTATATATTATTATTATTATTATTATTATTATTATTATTATTATTATTATTATTATTATTATTATTATTATTATTATTATTATTATTATTATTTTTAATTTTATTCTTATTCTTACACATTTTCTGGTGCAATATCATCAATCATATTACAAACAAATTTTATATCTTTATCAGAATTAACTTTAGTAATAACTAAAGCTTCTAATTTTGAGGATGGAAGCTATAATGAAATAAATTGTAAAATTAGTTTTTTTTTTTTTTTTTTTTTTTTATAAATTATTAAATATATCTATTAATATTACTATATAAAATTAAAATAAACAAATTGACAAAAAATCAAATAAACAAACAAACAAATAATAATAATAATAATAATAGTAATAATAATAATAATAATAATAATAATAATAATAATAATAATAATAATAATAATAATAATAATAATAATAATAATAATAATAATAATAATAATAATAATAATAATAATAATAATAATAATAATAATAATAATAATAATAATAATAATAATAATAATAATAATAATAATAATAATAATAATAATAATAATAATAATAATAATAATAATAATAATAATAATAATAATAATAATAATAATAATAATAATAATAATAATAATAATAATAATAATAATAATAATAATAATAATAATAATAATAATAATAATAATAATAATAATAATAATAAAACTTACAACACTTTTTAAATCATCTTCAGCTAAACCAGAACTAACACAATTAATTCTGACAGCTTTTTCCTTTTTTCCTAGATCAAATTTCTTTTATTATTATTATTATAATTATTTGATTTGATATATATTATTAAAATATAATACATAGCCATAATTCAAAGAAAAATTATTAATAATATGGAGTAATTAATAAATTTAATAATATATAAAATTTTTTTTTTAAAAAAAAAAAATAAAATATATATATATATATTATACTAACTTCAAGAGCATTGAAAACTTTAACTCTAGCTTCCTTTTTTCTATTATAAGCAACACCATCTTCTAAATCAAAGACAATACTATCAGCATTAGTTCTTAATGAAGCTAAAAGTTTTCTATCTTCACTACCTTTAAATTTTTTTAAGAATTTTTTTTCCATTTAGAATAAAAAAAAGAAGTAGAAAATAAAAATAAAAAAAAAGGTTGCTTTAATACAGAGTAAGACTGGTTTCATAATATTATTCTATTAAGAAAATAATTAAATATTTTATAAATAATAAGCAATATTGTTTTTACCTGGAACTGTTTATAGAAAATAATTTATAAAAATATATATAATTTTATTTTTAAAGTATAAAATGATTTTATTTTATTTCATTTCATTTATTTATTTATTTATTTTTTTAAAATTTCGTTATATTATCCATAATGCATTAAAAAATATATATATAAGTAAGAAAAAAAATGTAATTATATATTATTTATATAAAAAGTTAATAATTTATCTTGTTAGAAAAAAAATACTGTATATTATATAGTTTTAAAAAGGATTAATTGATTAGACTAAAAGCTATGGTTATACCATTAAATAAAGCTCTTCTTTTAATGTATTTTCTTGATAAAGTTGAATTATTTTTGCATTGGGAAATAAGTGGAGAGGCAACTGAACTTAATAAATTGTTCTTAATTAAAGCTGATTTAGCTGTTTAGAAAATATTATTCAATAATAGGTTATGAATATAGTTTAAAATTTCATTAAAAAAGATATATTAATTATTAATTGAAGTATTTATTTTTAATGTAGGTATTAATTTATGATTTTTCGACAATATTTATATTAATAAGAATATATATATATTAATAAGAAAAAGAAAAAACGAGAAATAATGTAATAATATAATACCATCTTTTTTTTTTTTTTTTTTTTAAAAAAAAGGAAAAATGATATAATGAAATCCATTATTTATTATAATATTTTAAATATTAATTTTCAATTCAAAGATTGTATTAATCAATTTATATATAATGCTTCGAAAAGAAAATAGAAATAAAAAAACTATCAATTATTGGTATCTTCATTATATATATTATAATGAAGATACCTATAATTGTTAGTTTATTATATTGCAGATTTTATACCACAAAATCTTTAAAAAAATGTTTATATCTATGATATTATATTTTAAAAAATTATTTCGAACCTGAAATTCCAAGTAAGCTTAACATTTTATATATTATATTATTTTTTTTTATATAAAATAATAATTTATTTAAATTAGTTAAAGTATCAAAAATAAAAATAAAAATAAAAATAAAAATATGTAAAATTGTATATATTTTAATCAAATAAATTAAAATTGAAAGATGTAATATATATTTAAAAATAAAATTTTTTTTCGTCTTAAATACAGAAATTAATTTATTATTTTTATCCAATCAAATATTAAATAAAGTTCAAAATTTTCGAGGTGAAATATTAAATTTATTTAATTTAACGGAAAAAAAATATTATAGTTAATAAAAAAATTTTTTTTTCTAATAAATTTTCATTTATAAAGAAAAAAGAATAATATAATGCATTTCATATTAATAAAAGATTGTTCTTTAATTAATAAAAATAAAATAATAATAAATAAAAATAAATATTTTTATGATTAATGAATTTAATTAATCTTTTTAATTTTTTTTGTTTTTTTATTTAGATATAGTATAACCATATTATTTTATTTTATTTAAAGTTTTAATAAAATTTCAAAGTTACAGAAAATTTTTTTTTATTTTTATTTTCATCTCTTTATTGTTAATATTTTTAGTTAAATTGTGACTGGTAAATGGGTAATTACTTTAAAGTAATATATTCACAGCTATGTTCCCAATTTTATTTTATTTTATTATTTTTTAAGTCAACTTTTGATCCTTTTTCAATTAAATATTTACTTTGTATTTTTTTATTTTGAAGACTGAAGATCATTAATAATGAATTAATTTTTTTTTTTTAATAATATATATATATATATATCAAGAATACTGATATTTGCTTATTTTAAATTAAAAGCTGAACTATTTTAAAATGGCCTTTATATGTAGCTATTGTTAATGCTGAATAGCTTGCATTATTAATAATATTGATATTCTTTTTATTTTGAATTAATTATTTGATAATTTTTAATTCTTCATTTCTGTAATTATCATACTAATGACATTCTTTTGTTAATACTGTTTCATTATTATTATCTATAATACTGACATCTATTCTGTTTTGAATTTGAGAATCTACTGTTTCTAGTGTTTTGATATTGTAGCTATTAGATGAAATAAAGTATTAGGAATTATCCTTTAATTCTGTTTCACTGTTATTATCTATTATCATTGATTTTTGGTTATATTCAAATCAACCGATTTATTTATTAAATTCTCAATTAATCTTTTTTTTTTTTTTTTTTTTTTTTTTTTTTTTTTTTTTTTTTTTAATGAAAGATAAAATAGAGACTCATTAAAATTAGCACTATCATTATTGCTGCTATTATTTTTATTACTACTGATATTAATAGTAACAATAGTAATCCTTCTTTAATAATTTTTTTTAATTATTTTATCATTTTTTTTGTAATTCCTTTTTTCCTTGATTTGGAAAATATACTACTAATATGCTTAAATAGAAGTCTTGATCATATTATGACATATTTTTTAATACTAATTTTTTTTGATATAATAAAGGTAATTTCTCTTATACTCTTTATTAGTTTTAAATTATATTATCTAATAGATAAAGTAGGCAATTTGTTTTCATATGAATTATTTCTTTAATTAATTAATATAATATATTTCATTAATAATATGAATTACATATTTCAAAAGTAATTTAGTTTTATTTTATTTTGAAAATATAGTATTATTTTGGAATAAATATAGTAAAAAAAAATAAGATATTTAATGGGGAATTAGAAATGATAACTATAATAAAACTATAATACTTAAATTATTAATTGGTTATGCTCATAAAAATAATATTATTTTTAGAAATAACAGCTAGATGTTTTATAAATTTTATTAAATTTGAAAGTAATTGAAAGGAATGTCTTTTAGTATAAAATAATAATTTAGGATTAAAAAATTATTTGTATAATAATTGTACTGAGCAGAAATCTTATTTCATCAACATCATTATTTGACATAACCATCTCATTACTAAAGTAATTTTTTTTATATGTCCCAAATATATATAAATATATATATGTATAAATCTATTTTTTATCTTTTTTTTTTTTTTAATAATTTAAATGATATTTTTTTTTTTAAATTAAATATTATATTATTATTATTATTATTATTACTATTTTTTTTTTTTTTTTGTATTTTATATTAAAAGATACTTAAAAGGAATTTTTTTTTTTTGGTAGGCTATATTTTTAAATAATTAAATGGAAGATTTAAAAAAAAAATATTTTGGAAAGAAGTCTTATATTCAGTTTTTTTTTTAATAATTATTCTAAAGTTTATAAAGAAACTAATGTAAAATTTAAAAAAGAAAAAAGTTACAACTATTATGTAATATATATATATATTATTCCTTTTTTTTTTTTTTTTTTTTTTTTTTTTTGTAAATAATGATTTCAATTATAAAGCAATTATTGTAAGTAAACTTCAATATTAAATATTTATAGTTCATACAATACTAACAAAATTTATTAATTATTAAAAAATAAAATTCTTAATATATATATATATTTTAAATTAATAATAAAAATTAATAAAAATAAAATGGAATTTGATAATGAAAAAAAAAAAAAAAAAAAAAAAAAAAAGAATTGGAAGAAGGATATTAAGGAACTTTTTTTATGAATTAATAAATGTTTTATTTTACTTTGATTTATTATTATATTATATATATATATATAAATAGTCATTTAAAGTAAGAGCTTTTTTTAATTTAAAAGAAAAAAATAATAAAAAAAAAGAATATATACGAGTATTCTTGATATTTTAAATGATTCAATTTTAGAAGTTAATCCAGAAATCAGAAATAAAAAAAAAATTTAAATAAATGGTGTTTAAAATTTTTAAAACGATAGGTTGTCCTTGATTAAGGGAAATCGTGAATAATAAATAATTATGAATAATTAAATTTAAAAAATACTAGTTTCAATTGACAATTTAATATATTCTATTTATATTAAATAGAATTGCATTATATTAAATATTAGTCAAATGTGAGGATATAAATTATATTTTTAGATGTAAACAATGTAACAAATTTGAAGATTCATTTAATAAAACGGTTCAATCAATCTATATCAAAGGAAAAGAAAAAGGAAAAATGGAAGAATAAAAATGGAAGAATAAAAAGGGAGAAGAAAAAGAGAGAAGAAAAAGAGAAGAAAAAGGGAGAATAGAAAAATAAGAAGAGAAAGAAAGGAAAGAGAGGAAAAGGAAAGGAAAGAAAGAAAAGAAAGAGAAGAAAAAGAATGATTATGATACCAAAAAATAAAATTGACAAAACAAAGAATTGATTACACCTATTGTATTCTATTATATTCTTATTATAGAAAGAAAGAACAATAAAGGAAGAAAAAAAAATTAAATGAAGAAAAGAAAAGATTAGAAGATGAAAAAGACAGTCCAAAGCGTAAATGATTCATTTCTAAACAAAAATATAGTTTCATATGATATTATTTACTTATTTATTTAATAATTTTTTTATTTACTTATTATTATAATTATTTTTATTTATATTTTTATTATATCTAATTTTCCATTAGATTGTTATATGGATAAATTAAATAATATATTAGATGATGAAGATATCAATAATACTGTTATTACTAAAAAGGTATTATGAATAGAAAATAGAAAATTGGGAAAAATTCATGGAGAATAATTCAGTTTTGAATTAATAGATAATAATTATTTATGGTAATTATTAAAAAAAAAAAATAAAACTTTTTTAATTTTTTTTTTTATTTTATGATTATCCTAGGGAAATTATTGTTATAATTTATACTAATTTTATTTCATTATTTAACTTCATGCATCATCATTTTTTTTATAACAATAAGGAAATTAATGATAAACAATGAAAATAATAATGAAAATAGTAAAAAAAATATAGAGAATTTGGGCTTATATTTATGTGATATTGAAAAAGATACTGAAATTCAATTAAAATTTGTAATTTACACAAGGAACTATTATAATTATAAATTATGAACAAGAAAATGATAATACGGAAAAAACAACAACATAGCAATTTTTATAATATATTAGTAATATTTAATATATTTAATAACGTTTTTTTAGTAATAATTATTTTTATGCACATATTTACATAATTCTCAATAAAACAATTATATTACTATTATTATATGTATAATTGATATAATAAATAATAAATTGAAATTATCTCATAAGACTAATTACCAAATATATATTATAAAAAGTAAATGAAAAGAAGTTTTTGTGAATTTATTAAAAAAAATCAGATTTATTGAGTGTCAACAATGAATTTAATAAACCATATAATATACCATTAATTGAAAAAAATGAAGTTGCCATTGGAGTTTATATATAATTTTTATGAAATTAAAGAAGACTAGTTACATTAATATATACAATAAAATAATAAAAAAAAAACAAGTTAGAAAAAATTTATTACATAAATATTCAACATAAAATATTGTAATTTATATGAATATATTCTCATAAAAGAAATAATATCAGAATTATAATTTTCTTTTTTTAAAAAAACATTATATGTAAAATTTTATTTATTATTATTTATAAAAATTTACTTAAAAAAAATAGCTTTATTATTATTATTATTATTAGTTTTAAATTTCTATTAAAATGTTAATATAATATAAAAATTATAGGATTGATTTATTATAAAAATTTTTTATAATAAAATATTTGAAATATATACATTTCCATTTATAACTTAAACAAATTATTGATAATAATTTATTTAAAATTTAATTTATTTTTATTATAAATATTACATTCATATATATTAAAAAACTTTATTATACATAAATAGAATTGTTTTTAATAATAATTTAAAATTATATCAAATATATGGTTATTCCTTAATTTCTACCTATTGTATTTGATATTTCTTCTTTTAAAACTTTATATTAGGTTTAAAATTAAATTAAATCATTTATTATATCATTTATAAATCATTCTGATACTCATTTAATGCTTTAGCCAATTCAAAATGGAAATTGTAATTAGATATATTATAATAATGCTTATCTATATATTTATTATGAATATACTATATCTTTGGATTTTGATTATCTATTAATATATTAATTATATCAGAAGAAAAATTATTTTTTAAGATGTCTAAGATGGTATTTACTTTTTAATTTTATAGCTATATCAGATGCTGATTTTCCTTCAATATTTATAATATTTATATTTGTATTATAGGTAAATCATATGTCATGATAGAATTGTTTAAACTAGCAGAATAATGAAGTGTAATCTGTAATATCCTGTTAGAATTTAATTCCATATTAAAATAAAATTTAAAAAGTTTAAATGGTGGATATTAAAAAAATTTTTTTTAATTAAATTTTAATTTAAAATTTACATGTTATTATGTTATTTTTCACGCGTTTCATTGGTTATTATTAGTGGCTATTATTTATAAACAAAAATGGATCAATAAAGAATATGATTCAATAAAAAAAAACTAGCATAATCAATATTTATTAATAAAATAAAATAATATAATAAATAATAAATAATAAACAATAAATAATTGAATAATAAATAATAAATAGTAAATAATTGAATAATAAATAATAAATAAATGAATAATAAATAATAAATAATAAATAATAAATAATAAATAATAAATAGTAAACATTAAATAAAAAATAAAAATAATCAAAAAAAAAAAAAAATTGTAATATCATTATTATAATTAATATTACAAAATTAAATTATTCAAGTTCTTGATAATACAGGAAAAATAATTAAATTATAATATCACATTAATGATTTTTGATAAAACAATTTTAATACTTCATTTAACTATATAATTTTTTTCCTCTTATTACTCTAATTCCAGTATCAAAAAAAAAAAAAAAAAAAGTTAATTTCTTTGTAATATAATTTTAACTTTGTTTTAAAAATTGTTTATTTTAATCACACCTTTGAATACTAATTAAGGAAATGATTTTTAACATATTAAATACGCTAAATATAGTCTGATGAAAATTTCTTTGGTACTTTTGATAATATTTTTTTTATACCAAAAAATTAATATTAAATTAAAAAAATCTTATATATTATTATTATTATTATCTTGTATTTATGCAATATATTAACATGTATTATAAGACATGCATTATAAATATTAAAGTTTTATACTGTATGTATTTATATGTAATATATAAAACTTTAATATATAATATATAGTGCAATAATGTTTAATATGTAGATTTTTTTTTGGATAATTTATTTTTAATAAAATTTGCTAAAACGTTTCATAAAAAGGATACTGAAAAAGCAACATCTTAAATAATAAATAATAAATAATAAATAATAAATAATAAATAATAAATAATAAATAATAAATAATAAATAATAAATAATAAATAATAAATAATAAATAATAAATAATAAATAATAAATAATAAATAATAAATAATAAATAATAATAATAAATAAATATATAATCAATAATCAATAAATAATAAATAATAAATAATAGATAATAAATAATTAAATAGAAAATAAATAAATAAATAATCAATAATCAATCAATAATAAATAAAAAGTAATAAATAATAAATAATATATAATAAATAAAAAGTAATAAATAATAAATAATAAATAATAAATAATAAATAATATATATTAAATAATAAATAATAAATAATATATATTAAATAATAAATAATAAATAATATATATTAAATAATAAATAATAAATAATATATATTAAATAATAAATAATAAATAATATATATTAAATAATAAATAATAAATAATATATATTAAATAATAAATAATAAATAATATATATTAAATAATAAATAATAAATAATATATATTAAATAATAAATAATAAATAATATATATTAAATAATAAATAATAAATAATATATATTAAATAATAAATAATAAATAATATATATTAAATAATAAATAATAAATAATATATATTAAATAATAAATAATAAATAATATATATTAAATAATAAATAATAAATAAATCAATCAATAATAAATAAAAAGTAATAAATAATAAATAATAAATAATAAATCATAAATAATAATAAATAATAAATAATAAATAATAAATAATAAATAATAAATAATAAACAATAAACAATAAAAAATAAAAAATAAATAATAAATAATAAATAATTAAATAGAAAATAAATAAATAAATAGTCAATAATCAATCAATAATAAATAAAAAGTAATAAATAAAAAGTAATAAATAATAAGTAATAAATAATAAATAATAAATAATGAATAATAAATAATAAATAATAAATAATGAATAATAAATATTAAATAATAAATAATAAATAATAAGGAATCAATAATAAATAATAAATAAAAAGTAATAAATAATAAGTAATAAATAATAAATAATAAATAATGAATAATAAATATTAAATAATAAATAATAAATAATAAGGAATCAATAATAAATAATAAATAATAAATAATAACAAATAATTTGAACTTTAATTATTTTAATTTTCAAAAACGTTACGTTTCAATTTTATACCTACTCAAAAGCGGCAGATCTATTAATGATTATATTTTATACTTTTTTTTATTAAATATATTAATTATATAACTATGTTTTATATTTATTTATATATTATTAATATAATCAATAATGTATTATAATCGATATATTAATATATTGTGATATATTAATATATTGTAATACATTTTATTGTAAATAAATAATATATTTTTTAATATAATCATATTTTTTCATTTATTGGTAGTTTTGTATAATATTAGAATATATGTAATATATATGAAATAAATATAAATGAAATTAATATAACAATGTATATACTTTTTTTTTTTACATAAAGTTCAATAAATAATTAAATAAATAATAAAATAAATAATATAAAAAATAATATAATAAATAATATAATAAATAAATAATAAAATAAATAATATAATAAATAATATAATAAATAATAAATAATATAATAAATAATAAATAAATAATAAATAAAATAAATAATATAATAAATAATATAATAAATAATAAATAAATAAATAAATAAATAAATAATAAAATAAATAATAAAATAAAATCAGAATTTGAAATAGATTGAATAAAATATAATACAAAATAAAAAATATATTTATTTAATAAATAAATAAATAAATAAATAAATAAATAAATAAATAAATAAATAGTTAATTAAGAAGTATTCATGTGAGGTAAATAAGTCTTTTTTTTTAAAAAAAAAACCCAGTTTAATATTAATAATAAAAAAGAGGTGAATATTATATAAACAAACAAAAAAATTTAAAATTTAATATAAAAAAAAATGAATATGTAATAAATAAAAAACTAAATAAACTTTATAATGGAATAAGAAAATAAATAAATAATAAATAAATAATAAATAATAAATAATAAATAATTATAAATAATAAATAAATAAATAATTAATAAATAAATAATAAATAATAAATAATATAATAAATAATAAATAAATAAATAAATAATAAATAAATATTGAATAATGAATCATAAATCATAAATCATAAATAAATAATATAAATAATAGATATAATAAATAATAAATAATAAATAATAATAAATTATTAAGAATAATAAAATTTTAATAATATTTACTCATATTTGGATTTTTTTTTGTTTTTCATTAAATGTTTAATTAATTTATGGTAAGAATTTATATATTATCAATTAAATAATATAGAATAATATATAGAATAATATATTATCAATAAAATATTTTATATTATAAAGTAAAAATATATAAATATATAATATATAATTATTATATATATGTTAATATAAATCTTTTATATATAAAAATAAATTAAAATTAAGGCAAAACATTTTGAATATAAAAAAAAATTTAAGAAATATAAATTAAAATTAAAGTGTTTTAATATACCCAAAATAAATTTTAATTTTAATTAAAATGTGAATTTATAATTTTATTTTATATAAAAATTTATTATATATTACTAAGGAAATTTATTATATGTTACTCCTTATTTTAACATATATATAAAACTATATATTATATTAAATAAAATATATAATTGAGTTGAGTGAACATAATATGGAATTCAAATAATAATAAATAAAAATGAGGATGGCCTAACCAATTTAATTATGGAATATTTAGTTTTGTATATTTGATATTGTGTTTGTATTATATTACTGTTTACATTGTAATAAATTAAATTTTATTTTTTAATATATTATTGATTATACATTTTATTTTATTATATTTTATTAATAAATATTCCAATTATATTTTTTTGATTTTACACTTTTACACTTTTAATATAATTTATATAAAAGGAACTAAATTTCATTTTATATTTTAATTTTTTTTTCTTTTCTTTTTATCATTATTTTTTATTTTATTTTATTTTTTTTTATTTTATTATAATGTAATGTAATAACTATTAGTATAAAACCAAATAAAATAAGAATAAAATAAAATAAAAATAAAAAATACAATAAATAAAACAAAGTGAAATAAAATAAAATAATATCAAAAAAAAAAAAAAGGAATAAAAGATTTTAATAATAATAATAAATAATTATAAAAATATTATTGTAAATAGTAGGATATCATATTACAATAAAAGATATACACTCAAAACACATAAATAAACGCGTACACGCATAAAGCAAAAAAAAAAAAAAAAAATTCAATAAGACATAATTTAATAAATATTTGAAAAAGAAAATATTATTACAATTCATAATAGAAGATATTTGAATTTGAATTTAATATTTTAAATTTTTGAATATGAATAACAATATTTATAATATAAATTTATATTATTTATAGTTAATTTATTACTCATACTCTCAGTTAAAATTCGACATATTTTATCATATAGCATATTTTATTTAATAAGTTTAAAAAAAAGACAAAAATTTATTATTTTAGAAATATATATATTTTATACAATAATTAAATTATAGAAATAATAGAAATAATAACCAAAAGAAAGCTTATATAAACTACTATTGTAATTTAATATAATAACTACGAATAAACTTAATACATATATTAATTTATTACATAATTAAAATTATTAAAAAAAATATTTTATTAGTTTTATAATATATTTATATTTTAATAATATAAGCAAACGTTAAAAATATTAAATATATATATAAGGCAAATAAAATAAAATTTTATAAAGCATTAATATATATATTAATTAAAAATATAAAATAAAAATATATATATATATATATATATATACATATATATAATAATATTTAAAATTTATAGTAATAATAATAATAATAATAATAATAAAATTACTGAATAGATAATAAAATGGATGATTTTTTAGTAGAAGATTCTTATTGTTCATGGCATACTTGTATTGAAGATAATCAAAATTCTAAAAGTAACAATGATAATAACGTAAAAAATGAAAAGATAATTATTGATGATACTGATGCTGATTCCATAAAGGAGTTTGAAAAGATTATTGACCAATCAGAAGCATTTAATAAATTGAAAGAAAAAAATAGTAATAGTGATTTCCTTAGATCTTCAATATCAGGAAATGCTATTAAAAATGAAAGAAGAACTAGTCCATCATTTTTGCCAAGTTTATTAAAACCGGAGTATATTAATAATAGTGAACAAGTTAATAAAACACAACAAAATATAAATTTAGTTAATAAGAATAAACTTTCTAATACGTATGTTGAAACAACTCAAGGAAAAATCCCAATACATACTGCGAATTATGAAAATGATTCTAATATTTTAAGAATTCCAAATCTTTCAATATTAGATAAAACGTCTTCAGCAACTTTAGTTGATTATCAAGATGATGAATATAATGTTACTATACCAGGGGGTAATTTGTCAATTTTTGAGGAGAGATCCAAAATTAAATCAGAAGATAATCAAATATTACAACCAAATAAAGATAATGATGAAGGAGATAATGCTCATAAAGATGATATTAAAGAAACTTTAAAAGATACTAAAAGTAATATAAAAGATGATATTAAAGAAACTTTAAAAGATACTAAGAGTAATATAAAAGATGATATTAATGATGTTAAGAAGAATACTACAGAAAGCTTAAAGAATACAAAAGAAAATAATTTAGAGACTACTGAAAAAGTTGAAAATTCAGGTACTATTGGTAGACTTTTTGGATACTTTAAAGGATTTGGAAAGTCAGAAGTTTCTTTCGAGGATAATAAAGAAAAAATAAATGAAAATGGAAAAGAAGATCAAATTAATGTGAAAAAAGATCCACAAAAATTAAATATTCCAAAAATATATGGTACAGAATCATCTGCTGTAACTATTGTTGGAGGTTATGATTATTATGTTGAAGAAGAAGAAGATGATGATGACGATGATGATGATGATGAATTTGTTAATGCTTATGATGAAAGTATAAATGAAATCAATTTAAATAATAATAATGACAAGAGTAACAATTCTAATAGTATCGTTAATAGTCCAATAAATAATAATAATAATAGCAATAAAAATGATATTAAAACTGTAGTTAGCGATAATGCCAATTATAACAATAATGATAATAATACTATTAATAATAACTATGCTAATGATCCACAAGAAGTGGTTGTTGAAGAAATTATTATTATTCAGAATCCTGATGGAACTCAAACAACCACTAAAAAAGTAACTACCTATATAACAAAAGATGAAAAAGATTTCAATAAACAACTTAAAGCTATAATGACTAACAAAGAAGTTGATGCCATAGTTAAAAATGAAGTTATTATTTCAGAAAATACTGAAAAAGTAGTTAAAGATACTAAACCACTTCCAGCAATTCCAGTAATAACCAATCATAAAAGTGACTATAATATTAAAGATGACAATATTATTAGTAAAAAGAATAACAATATTAATGACAGTATTAGTAATAATATGAATGAAAATGCTAATAATATTATTATTGATGATAGTATAAATATTAATAGAAATAATATTGTTGAACCCGTTACACATAATGATACTGTTCATCAAACGGTTTTAATGGATATTAATAATAGTAGTAATACTATTGTACCAACAAAACATCATGAAGATAACGATAATGAAAATGATGAAAATCAAATAATTTCAATTTCTTCTAATGATAGTGATGAATGTAAGTAAAGAAAATACATTTTTTTATTAAAACACTATAGCTGTTGTAAAAATTATATTATATTATCAATATTATGTATATATATATTATATATATTTATATAGTTATATAATTATTTATGTATATAAATATAAATAATTATTTACATATTTATTAATAAATATATTAATATTTTATTTTATTTTATTTTATTTTATTTATTATGATAGACCAAGATGCTCTTAACTCGTCTCAAAGTAATATTAATTTAAGTAACATTCAATTTCCTTCAATTAAGAATTCAACAATCCAATCAAATGGAGAAGATACTATTAGATCTCGTAAACATGGTAAGTTAACAAAGAAATCATCCTCTACTACTATCAATGGAAGACCAGTGAGCAGTGTTGAATTAGTACCAATTAATAAAATTACTAATAATAACACTCAAAGTGAAATATTAAATGATAATATTGCTGATAAGTCTGAACAACCTATTAGTAAAAAGAAGCCAAAGAAGAAAAAGTGGTATAAGAGAATATTCAAATTTTCTATTTGTAGACGTAAAAATGATTATTAAATGAATGGAACAAAAAAAAAATTATTAATAATATATAATATGATAATGATTAAAAGAAAAAAAAAAAAATATCAAATATATGAATATATATTTTTTAGATATTTTTTTATTTTTATATTGGTTGCAATAATACTATTAATATTTAATATTTAACATCAACAACAACAATAACAACAAAAGAAAAAAAAAAGTTCTTACTCTTTAAATATTATATATTTTATATTCTTAAAGTTTAATTCTTAATTTTAATTAAAAAAAAATTAATTAAAATTTAAAGATGTATATACATACATTTATTATTATCAAAAAAAAAAAAAAAAAAAAAAAAAAAAAAAAAAAGAAAAAAAGTTGAAAATACTATAAAAACAAAATAATCAGCTTTTATTTTAATATTCAAAAAATATATTATAAATTAAGTATAATTTATAATTATTTTTTAAATATTTATAAAAAATTAATTTATTATCAAGAATATTTAAAATAATATAATGAGAATTAATTATATAATATTATTTATTTTAATTAGTTTTTAGAAATTAGAAAAATTAAAAAATATACTATATATTTTATTTAGATATTAATACCTCATATTTTACATATATATTATTTATATTTACCATTTATATTTTATAAAATACAATCTTATTAATGATTTTTTTTTTTTTTTAAAAAAAGATTATTAATGACATTATATCTTTTTTTTTTTTTTAATTTTTTTTATAATAATTTTTATTATAAAAAAAAATATTATAATACTAAATTTTATGTCATATTTTGAATATTAAAAACAAAAACAAAAAAAAAAAAAAAAATATGGCATAAATAATTTGTAGTAAATATATAGTTTAAGAAATATTATTATTTAAATTATTTAATTTAATATAAAAAATTATATGACCTAGTAATCGAAATAATTTTAAAGAGAATAGATAGAACAATATAAATTATATAAATAAAATAATAAAGAAAATAAATAAATTAATAATAAATAAATAAGAAAAAAATTAAAAATTACAATAAAAAAAAAAAAAAAAAAAAAAAAAAAAAAAAAATAAAAAATAAAAAATAAAAAATTATAATAAAAATAAAAGTAAAAAAAAAAAAAAATTAAAATTTTAGATTTATATTTTTTTTTTTTAATTTTTAATTTTTATTACTTACAAAATATATGAATACATATATTTTAAAATATTTAAAATATAATATATATCTAAACTTTTAAAATTTATATATGTATTTATATTAAAAATAATAACAATTAAGAATAAATATAGCATGTCAACAGAACATAGGTTAATTAATTCATACTAGAGTTCATTATTTACCTATATTATTATTATTTTATAATAGTTTTTTTATTTTTATCACCCTCTTTTTTTTTTTTTTTTTTTTTTTTTTTTTTTTTTTTTTTTTTAAAGATTATATTAAAATTTATATATTTTTGAATAAAAATCTATTCAATCTAGTCAACTTTCTATGAATATATTATATTAAATATACAATTTCACCATAAGAAATTAAACATAATAAAATAATAGTGTGTTGTGTTGCTATTTAAACGCATGAAAACAAAATAGTATAATTTACTATTTTATTTTATTTTTTTTATTATAATTTTTGCACTATAAAATTTTTACTATAAAAAAAATTAAAAGTTTACTAAATAAAATATTTTAACATTAAATAGCATATATATATATGTAATAATAAATAAATAATAAATATGATAATGTAAATACCTCAATAACAACGACGACAACAATACTAATAGTTAGAATTTTAATAATAATAATAATAATAATAATAATAATAATAATAATAATAATAATAATAATAATAATAATAATAATAATAATAATAATAATAATAATAATAATAATAATAATAATAATAATAATAATAATAATAATAATAATAATAATAATAATAATAATAATAATAATAATAATAATAATAATAATAATAATAATAATAATAATAATAATAATAATAATAATAATAATAATAATAATAATAATAATAATAATAATAATAATAATAATAATAATAATAATAATAATAATAATAATAATAATAATAATAATAATAATAATAATAATAATAATAATAATAATAATAATAATAATAATAATAATAATAATAATAATAATAATAATAATAATAATAATAATAATAATAATAATAATAATAATAATAATAATAATAATAATAATAATAATAATAATAATAATAATAATAATAATAATAATAATAATATAATAATAATAATAATAATAATAATAATAATAATAATATAATGATTATATTTAGAATAATTAATCATAAATTGTATTCATTATATATTTAATAGTAATTTTAATCATCATCATGAGAATAATAAAACAATAATAACAACAATCAAAATATTAATTATCACTTTAGCAAAATTTTATTAAAAAAAATTCTTTTTTTTTCAATGCTATTTTAAAGAAAAAGGCGAAGCCTTTTTTTTTTTTTTTTTAATTAATTTGCAGTAAATTTTTAATAAAACGTAGGATATAAGTATCAACTTTGTATCAACTTTAGATTTAAATCACATATATATATATATATATGAAATAATGAATAAAAAATTAATATAATAATTCAATTATATCAACAACAATAAAAATATTACATTTAAAATAAAAAAACATAAATAGTAGTCATTATAAGTATAATAATAACGAAAATAATAAAGCAATAACAAATAATATTATCATTTTAATTATATTATTTAATTATTAGTTAAATACTAAACTTCAAAGATATAACAATTATTATAAGTAAAAATGAATATAAATGATATTTTATAATTTTTTTTTTTTATTTTCATGGTAATATAATTATTTTTAGTTAATTTTTTTTTTTTTTTTTTTTTTTTTTTTTTTATTTAATCGTTATTATAAAAAAAAAAATTAGTAATAAATTTTTATTAAAATATATCTTGGTTTTTTATTTTTTAATTTTTATTTTATTATTTTTTTTTTTTAATGTAAAGTTTATTTAAATTCCAATTAGGTATTTAAAATGCAGTATTAAAATTAACTTTGTTGGGTTACACAAAATATTCCATAGCAGAAGTGACAGTGACTTTAATAAATTTTAAAGATGTCGGTTTTTTTCGATTTTTTTTTTTATTGTTAATAAAATGTTTTTATAATAATAATTTTTCATGTAATATTTTTTCTTATTTTATAAAAAAATTGAATTATTTATCAATAAAATTATTATATAGTTCTGAAATTTCAAATACTATTTTACTATATAAATAAATAATACTGAAGATATATCAATTTTTTGCTGTAATTATAATAAAATATATATTACCAAATTAAGAAACTTCGTTATAATATTCAATATATATATATATTTATTTTATATTTTATTTATTTATTTCATTATTTTTATTTATTATATTACAATTTTAAATATTAATAATATATTTACATATTATCAATGAATATATTTACTATATTTTATAAAAAATATTGAATATATATATTTTTATATATTTAATTTTTAATTATACATAAAATATTATGTAGGATAAATTAAAAAATATTCCATAATTCAATAAAACTATTTTTTTTTTTTTTTTTTAGATGTAACTTTAAAATAGTGATCATTTAATTTTGTATATGACATGAATATTTAATTAAAGTTAAATTTAAAATATATTTATAAGATTTATTAATAATCATATAATTAATTATTAATAAATTTAATGTTTATTTAATATAATATTTTTAATAAATATTTTAAACAAAGTTTATTTTTTTTTATATTTAATTCAAAGTTAATTTTAAAACTTTAAAAAAAAATTGGTGATTTTTTTTAAATTTATTTTTTTTCTATTTTATTGTAAAATATTATTATTATTTATTTTATATATAAGATTTCTATAATAGTTTTACAATAATTAAACTCTAATTAAAGTTATTATACATATTTATTTATATTTTAATTGATATGATTTATATGTATATATATAAAGCAATTACTGAATATTTGTCTTTAAAAAATTATAATATTTTTATAAAAATAACTTTATAAAAAAAAAAAAAGATACGGTATGTTGAATTGCTACATCATTAACTTTTTTAATAGTTATAATGTTATATCGGTATCGGTGGAATAATAGTAATTGAATGAAAAAAAAATGTATCATTTTATATTTTATAAATAAGCGAATTTCAAAAATCAAAATATAAATAGAGTATATTGATATTTTGAATAAAATTATTATTCATTAGTTTTTTTTTTTTTTTTTTTTTTTTTTTTTTTTTTTTATATATATAGATATTATTTTTTTTCCATACCATATATCCAGTAATCAATTAATATATAATAATATATAATAATAATAAAAATACTTAATATATTTAAAAATAAAAACACATTAATTAAAGATATTGAATATAATTATTATTATAAAATAATATAATAAAATAATAATACTATAATAAATATATATAGTTTAAAATAATCATTTCAATATAAATAATAAATATTATAAAATATTAATAGTTTTTTTATAATGAATATATATTTTTTATTTAATACTTTTTTTTTTTGTAATATTAAAATTTTTTAATAATTTTTATAAAACATGTTAAATTAAATAATATATGATAGTCTATATATTAAAATATAAAAGAATATTATTCAATAATAAATATATTTATTTTCCAGAAAAAAAAATTAATTATAATAAAAAAAAAAATTTTTTAATTTAATTAATTAAAAAAATTTTAATTATTAAAATATGGAAAAAAATTAAAAAAATTAAAAAAGAAAAAAAATAAATAAAAAAATATATAAATAAAATAAATAAAAATAAAATTAATTAAAAAAAAAATTGTTGTTTATAACCTTATTGAATTATTATAAAATGTATATTTAACACTATATGCATATTATTATCATTTATTATATTAATATAAAGTTTTTTTTATTAATAATATTATTGTTATATATTTTTCAATTTATTTATTTATTATCTTTTTAATTATTAAAAACTAAAATAAAAATGTTAATAATTAATTAGTTTTTTTTTTTTAACTAATAAAATTTTTTTAAATAATATAAAACAGTTCTCAATATTTTTTAATTTTCAAATATTTAACTTTATTTTATATTTAATTTATTATAGTATAAAAATACAAATTATTCTTTTTTTTTTTTTAAAATTTTTTTTTCTAAAAAAAAAAAAAAAAAAAAATAAAAAGTAAAATAAAAATAATAATAGTATTTTTAAATGTTAGGTGAAAAATAAATTTTGATATTTAGGTAATTATATATATATATATGAATTATATAAATAAATACATAATATTATGGAATGCTTAATAAACAAATAATTAATATAAAATACATAAAATACCTAATAGTGCTATATTAATTAATATTATGCTACTATATATATATATTATAATATTTTATTTTTACTAAAAGTTATTTATCTCCTTTAATTTCTAATAATTTATATATTCTATATATATATATATTTTGTATAATAATAAAAATAATAATACATATATTTTATTTAGCGAAAGTTTAAAAAAAGAAATAAATAAAATAAATTAAAGAAAAAAAAAGAGAGAGAGAAAGAAAGGAAAAAAAAAAAAAAAAAAAGAGAGAAAGAATAAAATCAAACATAAAAGAGAAAAGAATAAAAAAAAAAAAAATAATAACAATAAAACAAAAATAAATTAAAATTCAACTATTTAATAATAAAAACGAATTCGAAAACAATTTAATTTAAGAGACATATATATTTAACGGATAAAACAATATATATATATATATATGTATAAATATAATATTTGAGGAGCAACAATAACAACAAATAAACAAAAATATATATATATTTTAAAATTTTAAAAAGTGAAATTTTATTTAAAAAATATAAATACGTTTTATACTTTATATATATATATATATATATATATATATATAAATTTATTCATATTATAAAATAAAATAACTTATAAGAAAAAAAATACAACAATAAATAAAAATAAATTATTATTAAAGCGTAAAACATTAACAATAAAAAAAAATGAATACATACGGAAATCAATTAGATATAATAAAAAAAGGTTATTTAATTCATAAAAGACATACAAAAATATATGTCATTTTATGTTCCCCCATTTCAATTGCAGATGTTACTACTGTTTTTTATTCAATATTCGGTAGAAATGGTATTTTGTGACATATAATTATTTTTAATATATAATATAGAGTATATAATATTTATTTTAATTGTTTATCTAATAATTAATAATTATTAATATATATATTTGTTTAAATGGTTATATTTAAATATTTTTTGAAATAATAATTATATATATATATATATAATATATTCTATATACATTCATATATATAAACATTTTTTTATTTTTATTTCTATTTTTATTTTTTTTTTTTTAAAAAAAACAAATAATAAAGGTGGTTTGGAAAACAGAGCAGCAATATTAGGCAATATTGCATTTGCAGCGATGGAAGGTAAAAAATTAAAAAAAAAAAAAAAAAAAAAAATAAAAAATAAAAATATTAAAAATTAATAGTACTCCTCATAAAATTTATTAATTATAGATCTATTTTTATGCTACAAATTTATTAATATAATATATCTTTTATATTTATTTATATTTATATTTATCATTTTTATTATCATTATTATTTTAAAATGTTCATTTTTTTTTTTTTTTTTTTTTTTTTTTTAATTTAAATATATTTGTTAAATTTATAGAAACACCATTATTAATTTTATTAGCATCTGAAAAAGAGACAAGTCGTCCAATTTTTATTCATTTTATTAATATTAATAGCATTGATGATGAAGTAAGTATTCTATGGAAATATAAATAATAGTTAATATATATATATATAAAGAGGATTTATTATAAATAATGATTAATACAAAATTTTTATTGAATAATTTTTTTTTTTTTTTTTTTTTATATTTACAAATATATATATGTTTTATTTTAATATATAATTTAAATAAATATGTATAATGTAGGTTAAATTAGGACAAGCTTGTTGTATGAGATTACATACTAATAAGGCCGATTTTACTTTATCTGCTTCCACAAGTACCGATTACCAAGATTGGATTTCTGCATTCAGAGAAGCTTATACAAAATCTCATCAACCATCAAAAAGAAAGACTATTAATACCAATGTTGATGATGTCGATGATATAGAAGAAAATCATACTGTAAATAATGTCGATCCTAACATATTTATTCCTTATAGTCCTACAGCAACTTTAAATCATAATCGATCTTCTCCTAAACAGGAAAAACCATTATTTGGTCGACTATTTAGTCAATGTATTCCTGAAACTTCTAATAATAATAATGGTAATAATAATTATAATAATTCAGCGGTTAGATCTCTTAATCTTAATAAAGGTCATCATCACTATAGTGCTGCTGCACCAAGAAATATTCCATCAATGGCTGCTCAAAATCCTCGTCATCGTATAAGTTATCAAAGAACTTCTTCTCCTTCCAATATTTCACCTCCTTCGACATCTGCCGTTACTCCAACAATAATTCAGAAAAAACCAATAGATAATACAACTAAACTTTCTCGTGCTAAAATTCCAACTTCTATTCCTGTTCCAATGAATATAACTACAACGATTACTACTGTAAATCCTCCAACTCCTTCTATACCAGCCAGTGTACAAGCTGTGTCAGATTATAGTAATATGCCTCCACTTACTCCATCATCCCCTGTTAATGATGATAATCCAGCTACACCAGTTTCACTATCTTTACAAAGAAAACAAGAAATTCCAAATACAGAATCAGCAATACCAATAAAAACAAATTAAAATTAAATAATATATATATATAAATGAAATAAGAGGATTAATATATACATATATATATATATAAAGGTTAATAATTTAAGCCAATGTCAATAATAATAATAATAATAATAATAATAATAATAATGAACCAACATTATCATTATCAAAAAAAAAAAAAAAAAAAAAAAAAAAGTAAACAATCAAACCATGTTCATTAAAATAAAATATCATTCATTACATTTTTTTTTTTTTTTTTTTTTATCATTTCTTTTAACTTTTTTTCTTTTGATCTTTTTATTCTTATTTTTCCTTTTAATTTTCCTTTTTATTTTCCTTTTTATTTTATTTTATTTTATTTTATTTTATTTTATTTTTTTTTTTTTTTTTTGTTTTTCTACAAAAAAAAAAAAAAAAAATTAATTATCTAATATTTCTATATTATTATTATTATTATTATTATTATTTTATTTATTAATATTTTATAAATAAATAAATAAATAAGAAATAAATTATGTATGTATTCTATATATATATAAAATATATATTATATATACATTTAATTTATTTTCAATATTTATTTTAGTCTTTTCTTTTATCTTTTTTTTTTTTTTTTTTTTTTTTTTTATTATTATTAAAATATTTTTGACTCTATAATTTATTTATATTTATATATCTTATTTTTGTTTAATATCAATTATTATTAATAAAAGAGATAAAAAAAAAAAAAAAAAAAAAAAAAAAAAAAAAAAAAAAAAAAGAATCTTTCATTATTAATGATTATATTTTTCACTTAACAGCTTATTTGGTTTTACAATTATTATATTTATTATATTTATTATTATTATTATCATTAAATTATATAATATATTTAATATATATAATAATATAATATTTAGTAATACTAGAAAAAAAAAATAATTATATATATATATATATAATGTTATATATCCCCAGAAAAAAAAAAAAAAATAATAAAAAATAAAACAATAAAAATAAAAATAAAAATAAAAAAGTTAAAGAAGAAAACCCCTTATATAAAGCAAGAATTTTTGTCGTTTTTTCTTGTTATTATACTTTTAATACTTTTAAAGAAATAAATAAAGAAATATAAATTAAATTAAATTATATATTATATTATATTTTATTTTTATTTTTATTTTTATTTTTATTTTTTTTTTAAAAAAAAATGATATAATTATTTTTAAATCATTTTATTTCTTCAATTGTTAATTTATTAATTTGCTATTCTATTTTTCACATTTTTATTTATAAATAATAAATACTAATAGAAAAAAAAAAAAAAAAAAAAGACATATAAATTTATTTATATTTTATAAATAATAAATACTAATAGAGAAAAAAAAAAATTAGACATATAAATTTATTTATATTTTATAAATAATAAATATTAAAAAAAAAAAAAAAAAAAAAAAAAAAAATTATAATATAAATAATAAATACTTTAAATCCTCTAATTATTATTTAAAA